>JASANF010009773.1:0-37592 GCA_030248245.1 Trissonchulus sp. WLG1_4
TATCATTTCTCTTTTTTGCCGAAAAATTTATATAGTATAGTAAGGTAATTATTATTATTACAAGACTAGTGCGTCTAGTTTAGACTAGTTTTACAACTAAAAGTCCAGCGCATCTGAATATGTTAAAATTTGTTGAATTCAAAAAAATTGGTTCAAAAAAGGTTCAAATTGAAATGTAAAAATGGTTCAAATTGAAATGTAAAGAGATTTGATCCAACATGGGCTGATTTTGAATAGTCACAAAGGTTGGATTTTAAAAGGCCCATAGCAGACAATAGGAATGACGGACAACCATGAAATTGACATCAATCGCTTAGATTTAAGGAGCGCTTTAAAATGAGGGGTCACATGACCCTGTCACGTGAGCGCACCCTGAGATATTTATTTCGGGGTCATCTGAAGTGCCAGGTGGTCATGTGACCCCTCTTTCGAAAGCCATGCACGCCAGCAATCCAATGATACCATTCTTGTGTCCTTCCGAGTTCCTAAAGGCCAGTTATGGCGCCTTTAAGGAAGGGGGGAAAAAAAACCCTTCGCGAAGGGGGGAAAACGGGAATAGATGAGAAAAGACTCTATAGGGGGGGGCCTCCTCCTTCGCCCCTCGACGGTTGATGGGGCGGGGCGCGCGAGGGGGGCGTTTTACCATTCGAGGGGGAAAGGCTTGCGCTCGAGGGGACACGTGACCCCCCCACTAAAAGTAGACGTTACGCCTGTCCCCGGCGCGCCGGCACAAAAAGCCCGCTCTAACCCCCCCCACTTCTCCCCAAAAAATAAAACCTTGCCCCCGCCCACCCCCACCCTACCACAACTTTAAGAAGGAGGGGGAAGAGGAAAAAGAAAAATTATCATTATTATTAGTATAGTTATTATTATTAATTATTATTACAAGACTAGTGCGTCTAGTTTAGACTAGTTCGACCAAATCTAGAACCTGACGTACGTTATTGTATGACAATAAAAAATTTTGAAATTTTTTTCAAATTTTGTTCAAAATTAAATTTCAAAGCGATTTGATCGCATATGAGGTGATTATAGGTAGTCACTAAAGGGAAAAATTCCAGGAGCCATAACGTTTGTTAGGGTTATGGTATCGACGTGAAATTTGTTTTATATGCTTGCGCTTGTCAAGAGCTATCAATTGATATGTCGCATGATGACGTAAACTGCGACCAATGGTCAGTATAATAATAATAGTCATACGTGACTGGCCGTTGCGTCCGTAATCGTATTGTAAGGTATCATCTGAAAGCCCTTTCAATTCTGATTTGAATGCTGTCAATTTTATGTTACTACGTCAACGTTGAAGCGAGTTATAACGATTTCAATTTTTCGAACTTTTGTTCAATACGTTTATGGTGTGAGTAGTCGCGGAGGAATTTTTTCGAACAAAATTGGTTTCTAAAAAGAACTTTGGACCATAACTTATTTATGGTACCACGTAAAAGGTTCTAGTTTTCAAAGTTGGACAGGGCAGAAGACGGGCTTTCATTTGATACCAAAAAAGCTATACGTTAACGCTGACTTATATACCGAAAAACGTCTTTGACCACATAATGATGTTTTTCAGCCACCACGGTTTTTGTAATAACTTTTTTTAGGCTCCACCAAAAATTTTCTAGTTTCCGCAGTTCGATAGCTCAGAAAAGGCGCTTTCAATTGACACTAACCAAACTATAGATTCTGGCTGACAGGTTCCCAATAGCGTCAAAATACATTTGAAATATTAATAATACTGGACCACTGCCACCGTTTTGGCCATAATGTTTTTCAAGTACCGCGTAAAAAGAGTTAGTTTTCGCTGTTGGATACCTAAGAGTTAGAGCTTTCATTTGATACCAAAAAAGCTATAGGTCACCGCTGACTTATATGCCGAAAAACGTCAAAATATTTTGACTAAATATTGCGTCATTTTAACGTACTTTAGGCTATAACTATTTTTTGGTACCGCGTAAAAAGTTCTAGTTTGCATTGTTAGTTAGGGCAGAAAAAGAGCTTTCAGGTGATACCAAAAACATTAGGGTTATATTTGTCTTACTTGCCGAAAAACGTCAAAATAGGTCGACTTCATGTTTTGTGGCCCAAACGTCAAATGTTTGACGTTTTGGCGTCATAACTTAAGGATAAAAGGTCTTACAAATTTGAAAAGTTCAAATCTAGTGCAGAATTTGCTTCTCTACAATTTGTCGTTTTCAGTATGTTTATATGACTAGTAGAAGTTGAATTATTCTCATTATCATAATTATTAGGATAGTTCATATTGTAATCATATTGTAATTATTAATACAAGACTAGTGCGTCTAGTTTAGACTAGTTCGACCAAATCTAGATCCCGAAGTATATAAGTTATTGTATGACAATAAAAAAATTTTGAAATTTTTTTAAAATTTCGTTCAAAATTAAATTTCAATGCGATTTGATCGCATATGAGGTGATTATAAGTAGTCACTAAAGGAAAAAATTCCAGGAGCCATAACGTTTGTTAGGGTTATGGTATCGACGTGAAATTTGTTTTATATGCTTGCGCTTGTCAAGAGCTATCAATTGATATGTCGCATGATGACGTAAACAGCGACAAATGGTCAGTATAAAAATAATAGTCATACGTGACTGGCCGTTGCGTCCGTAAACGTCATGTAAGGTATCATCCGAAAGCCCTTTCAATTCTGAGTTGAATGCTGTCAATTTTGTGTTTCTACGTCAAGGTTGACGCAAGTTATAACGATTTCAATTTTTCCGAACTTTTGTTCAATACGTATATGGTGTGAGTAGTCGCGGAGGAATTTTTTCGAACAAAATGTTTTCGAAAAAGAACTTTTGGCCATAACTTTTTTCAGGGACCACGTAAATGATTCCGGTTTTCGTAGTTAGATAGAGCAGAAGAAGGGCTTTTATTTGATACCAAAAAAGCTACACGTTAACGCTGACTTATATACCGAAAAACGCAAAATAAAATTTTAGAATAAAATAAATTTCAGATTTAGACCCATATTGCCGGCTCCATGGTCACTGATAGAGTAAAAACTGTTTTGTGTAAGGATCACAGTAATATGGCTGACTTCATGGAAGCATTACCTTTGTTATATCAATGGTAACACGGACGTTACGTAACATTTTTGAAAAATACTAAGTTTACGTAAAAATTGTTGACGCCATAACTTTTTTTAGCTAACTGGTAAAAAGTTCTAGTTTTCGGCATCAGTTAGGATATAAGAACAGCTTTGATTTGACACCATAAAAAGTATAGGTTACCGCTGACTTATGTGCCGAAAAACGTATGATTAGTTTTGACAATAAAATAACTCCAACTTTATTGACCTGGAACCAGAGAACCGGGTCACGTCCAGCACAATGTAAACTTGTTTCATGTTCAGAACATCAACGCCAACCCTTCCAGAGCCACCTCACCCTATTATTATAATTATCACAAAAAATAGGATAGTTTTAAAGATGGTAATTAATCCTTTGGCTTCTTATGTTGTTACTTTTTTGTGTGAAATGCTTTATGGATATGAACCAAACTTTGGTGGAAGGGTCCCCCCCTTGAGTACTTGCACCCCCCAACTTGATGGACTCGTGGCCCCTCGGGGGGCCGGGTCACGTGACCTTGAAAACTGGATCTGGTGTGTATGGACGAAACCTGTTGGGTTTATGTTTCAGCCATTAGGGGGTGTAAAAAGTGGGTTTTAGGGGTCGAATTTTCGAAATTTGGATTTTGACGTCCCTAGGGGTAATTTGGGCCCCGGAACACGAATCCGAGGTCCATTTTCGTCTACGACCCCTCGGGACCCTTCCATGACCCCCCTAGGGCACCCTGCCCAGGGGGTCCCCAGGGGTCAAATTTTCGAAATTGGGATTTTGACGTCCCTAGGGGTAATTTGGGCCCCGAAACACGAATCCGAGGTCCATTTTCGTCTAGGACCCCTCTGGACCCTTCCATGACCCCCCTAGGGCACCCTGCCCAGGGGGTCCCCAGGGGTCAAATTTTCGAAATTGGGATTTTGACGTCCCTAGGGGTAATTTGGGCCCCGGAACACGAATCCGAGGTCCATTTTCGTCTAGGACCCCTCTGGACCCTTCCATGACCCCCCTAGGGCACCCTGCCCAGGGGGTCCCCAGGGGTCAAATTTTCGAAATTGGGATTTTGACGTCCCTAGGGGTAATTTGGGCCCCGGAACACAAACAGAGGGACCTCTACCTAAAATAGAGGGTCCTTTGCTTAGAATAGAGGGTCCTCTACCCACTGTCGGCAACCCGTTGTAGCCACCCGACTAGTTGTTGTTTTTCCTGTGATCAAAAGTTGTTACTCGTTTTTCTTTGGAGTTACTGGGGGGATTGGTCCCAAACTTTGGTGGGGGGACCCCCCCTATGAGTAGTTGTGCCCCCCACCTTGGTGACCCCCTGACCCCACGGGGGGCCGGGTCACGTGACCCCCGAAAACGATGGAACACAAGGGGGGACCCTTGTGAACTTGAAAATTTTTTTTTCAAGGATTTGGACAAAAACTGTCTCTAGGGGTAGTTTTGGCCCCTGAACACGAATCTGGGGTTATTTTTTACCTAGGTCCTCCCTGGACCCCCCTATGACCCCCTTAGGGTACCCCCCCTAGGGGGTCCTCGGGGGTCAAATTTTCGAAATTGAGATTTTGGTGTTTTTAGGGGTAATTTGGGCCCCTGAACACGAATCTGGGGTTATTTTTTACCTAGGACCCCCCTGGACCCCCCTATGACCCCCATAGGGTACCCCCCCTAGGGGGTCCTCGGGGGTCAAATTTTCGAATTTGAGATTTTGGTGTTTTTAGGGGTAATTTGGAGCCCTGAACACGAATCTGGAGTCAATTTTTGTCTAGGAGCTTCCTGGGTATCCCTATGATCCCCTCAGGGTACCCCCTTCTAAGGGTTCAAATTTTCGAAATTGAAATTTTGGGGTTTTTGTGGGTAATTTGGGTCCCTGAACATAAATATCAGGTTTTTTACTGAAAATAGACGATCTTTTGCCTATAATGGACGGTTCTCTGCCTAGAATGGAGAGTCCTCTGACTAAAATAGAGGGTCCTCTGACTAGAATAGAGGGTTCTCCGCCTAGAATAGAGGGTCTTCCGCTTAGACTACAGGGTTCTTTACCGAGAATGGATGATTTTCTGCTTCGAACACTAGGTTCTCTGCTTTTAGAGGGTTTTCTGCTAGAAATAGAGGGTCCTCTGCTTAGAATAGAGGGTCCTCTACCTAGAATAGAGGGTCGTCTGCCTAGAATAGTGTCCTCTGCGTAGAATAGAGGGTCTTCTGCCTAGAACAGAGGGTCCCTTACCGGTCGGCAACCCGTTGTGGCCTACTAACGATTTTTTTTTGTTGGGTTGCCGACCAGTTGCTAAGCAAAGGCAACCCTTTTGTATCTGAAATGTCTGTTATTATTATTTTTCGTATGTCCATTTGTCTGTAAGCGTTTTTTCTGAGTTAATATTTTATGGATATGAACCAAACTTTGGTGGAAGGGTCCCCCCCTTGAGTGATTGTGCCCCCCACCTTGGTGACCCCGTGACCCCTCGGGGGGCCGGGTCACGTGACCCTCAAAATGAGGGGGTCCTCAGGGGTCAAATTTTCGAAATTGAGATTTTGATGTTTCTGGGGGTAGTTTGAGCTCTTGAACACGAATCCGAGGTCCATTTTTGCGTAGGACCTTCCTGGACCCCCCTATGACCCCCTCAGGGTACCCCTCCTAAGGGGTCCAGGGGGTCCTCAGGGGTCAAATTTTCGAAATTGAGATTTTGATGTTTCTGGGGGTAATTTGAGCTCCTGAACACGAATCCGAGGTCCATTTTTGCGTAGGACCTTCCTGGACCCCCCTATGACCCCCTCAGGGTACCCCTCCTAAGGGGTCTAGGGGGTCCTCAGGGGTCAAATTTTCGAAATTGAGATTTTGATGTTTCTGGGGGTAGTTTGAGCTCTTGAACACGAATCCGAGGTCCATTTTTGCGTAGGACCTTCCTGGACCCCCCTATGACCCCCTCAGGGTACCCCTCCTAAGGGGTCCAGGGGGTCCTCAGGGGTCAAATTTTCGAAATTGAGATTTTGATGTTTCTGGGGGTAGTTTGAGCTCTTGAACACGAATCTGAGGTCCATTTTTGCGTAGGACCTTCCTGGACCCCCCTATGACCCCCTCAGGGTACCCCTCCTAAGGGGTCCAGGGGGTCCTCAGGGGTCAAATTTTCGAAATTGAGATTTTGATGTTTCTGGGGGTAATTTGAGCTCCTGAACACGAATCCGAGGTCCATTTTTGCG
This sequence comes from Trissonchulus sp. WLG1_4, assembly GCA_030248245.1. Lineage (NCBI taxonomy): Eukaryota > Metazoa > Nematoda > Enoplea > Enoplida > Ironidae > Trissonchulus > Trissonchulus sp. WLG1_4. Next base: position 6,276 of record JASANF010009773.1, read on the forward strand.
TAGGACCTTCCTGGACCCCCCTATGACCCCCTCAGGGTACCCCTCCTAAGGGGTCCAGGGGGTCCTCAGGGGTCAAATTTTCGAAATTGAGATTTTGATGTTTCTGGGAGTAGTTTGAGCTCCTGAACACGAATCCGAGGTCCACCCCCCTATGACCCCCTCAGTAGTATTATTACATATTTATAGTAGTATACGCATTTTCAAAGTAAAGGCCAAAATCCACATCTCAGGAGCGCCACCTAAATATAAATTATATATATATATATATATATATATATTATATATATATATATAATATATATATATATATATATATATATATATATATATATATATATATATATATATATATATATATATATATATATATATATATATATATATTTAGTGAAATCACTATGGCGCGTAAGCGAAAGAACGAAAGGAAAGATAAAGAAAAAAGAAGATTGGCAGTTCAAAAGTCTCGATTAAAGAAGAAGAATACATGTGTAAGTAGAAAATAGATATATTAGACATCTATTCAAAAAACATGAAAATATGAAATTAAATAAATAAAAATGGGTATATTAGATATTTATTTAAAAATAATGATCGATCGACCATGATAATGATCATGGATTGGAAGCTAACGAAGATGTGCAGACTAATAAATGTGTTTTGAAGGTAAATAGTGTGGATATTATTTTATATAAATAAAAATAATTTAGGTCATAATAGTTTTTTTTATGTTGAAATGAAATGAGTTAATAGAACTGTCAGACAGTTTTTAAAATGTGAATTTATAGAAAATTAAAAATTTGACAACAAATAAAGTTGAAGTTAAACGATGTTGTAATGATAAAATAAATTTAAAAAGTTAAATTTTGAAAATGATATTTTTGACTTATAACGATTAATTGATGAGCAAATTGAAGTGTGTTGAATTTTGTAAATTATATTTCTCCGTTTTTGTGTTTTGTTTCGTTGTAGGTCACTTCTCCAATAGTTGGACACTGTAGCATAGATCAGGAAGATCTATTAATGCTACGATTGGTGAAGAATATATAAATTTTCGAAATTGGGATTTTGACGTCCCTGGGGGTAATTTGGGCCCCGGAACACGAATCCGAGCTCCATTTTCGTCTACGACCCCTCGGGACCCTTGCATGACCCCCCTAGGGCACGCTGCCCAGGGGGTCCCCAGGGGTCAAATTTTCGAAATTGGGATTTTGACGTCCCTAGGGGTAATTTGGGCCCCGGAACACGAATCCGAGGTCCATTTTCGTCTAGGACCCCTCGGGACTCTTCCATGACCCCCCTAGGGCACGCTGCCCAGGGGGTCCCCAGGGGTCAAATTTTCGAAATTGAGATTTTGATGTTTCTAGGAGTAATTTGAGCTTCTGAACACAAACAGAGGGTCATCTGCCTAGAATAGAGGGTCCTCTGCGTAGAATAGAGGGTCCTTTACCCACTGTCGGCAACCCGTTGATGTCACCCGACTTGTTGTTGTTTTTCCTGTGATCAAAAGTTTGTTACTCGTTTTTCTTTGGAGTTACTGGGGGGATTGGTCCCAAACTTTGGTGGGGGGACCCCCCCCTATGAGTAGTTGTGCCCCCCACCTTGGTGACCCCCTGACCCCACGGGGGGCCGGGTCACGTGACCCCCGAAAACGATGGAACACAAGGGGGGACCCTTGTGAACTTGAAAATTTTTTTTCAAGGATTTGGACAAAAAACTGTCTCTAGGGGTAGTTTTGGCCCCTGAACACGAATCTGGGGTTATTTTTTACCTAGGTCCTCCCTGGACCCCCCTATGACCCCCTTAGGGTACCCCCCCTAGGGGGTCCTCGGGGGTCAAATTTTCGAAATTGAGATTTTGGTGTTTTTAGGGGTAATTTGGGCCCCTGAACACGAATCTGGGGTTATTTTTTACCTAGGACCCCCCTGGACCCCCCTATGACCCCCATAGGGTACCCCCCCTAGGGGGTCCTCGGGGGTCAAATTTTCGAATTTGAGATTTTGGTGTTTTTAGGGGTAATTTGGAGCCCTGAACACGAATCTGGAGTCAATTTTTGTCTAGGAGCTTCCTGGGTACCCCTATGATCCCCTCAGGGTACCCCCTTCTAAGGGTTCAAATTTTCGAAATTGAAATTTTGGGGTTTTTGTGGGTAATTTGGGTCCCTGAACATAAATATCAGGTTTTTTACCGAAAATAGACGATCTTTTGCCTATAATGGACGGTTCTCTGCCTAGAATGGAGAGTCCTCTGACTAAAATAGAGGGTCCTCTGACTAGAATAGAGGGTTCTCCGCCTAGAATAGAGGGTCTTCCGCTTAGACTACAGGGTTCTTTTCCGAGAATGGATGATTTTCTGCTTCGAACACTAGGTTCTCTGCTTTTAGAGGGTTTTCTGCTAGAAATAGAGGGTCCTCTACCTAGAATAGAGGGTCGTCTACCTAGAATAGAGGGTCGTCTGCCTAGAATAGTGTCCTCTGCGTAGAATAGAGGGTCTTCTGCCTAGAACAGAGGGTCCCTTACCGGTCGGCAACCCGTTGTGGCCTACTGGCGATTTTATTTTTTTTTGTTTTTTTTTTCCTGTTAGCAAAAGTTTGTTACTCGTTTTACTCTGGAGTTACTGGGGGGATTGGTCCCAAACTTTGGTGGGGGGACCCCCCCTACGAGTAGTTGTGCCCCCCACCTTGGTGACCCCCTGACCCCACGGGGGGCCGGGTCACGTGACCCCCGAAAATGATGGAACACAAGGGGGGACCCTTGTGAACTTGAAAAATTTTTTGTCAGGGATTTGGACAAAAACTTGTCTCTAGGGGTAGTTTGGGCCCCTGAACACGAATCTGGGGTTATTTTTTACCCAGGACCCCCCTGGACCTCCGTATGACCCCCCTAGGGTACCCCCCCTAGGGGGTCCTCAGGGGTCAAATTTTCGAAATTGAGATTTTGGTGTTTTTAGGGGTATTTTGAGCCCCTGAACACGAATCCAAGGTTTATTTTTGCCTAGGACCTCGCTGGACCCACCTATGACCCCCTAATGGTACCCCCCTGCCCCTCCTAAGGGGTCCTCAGGGGTCAAATTTTCGAATTTGAGATTTTGCTGTTTTTAGGGGTAATTTGAGCCCCTGAACACGAATCCAAGGTTTATTTTTGCCTAGGACCCCCCTGGACCCCGCTACGGCCCCCTCAGGGTACCCCCCCCTAAGGGGTCCTCAGGGGTCAAATTTTCGAATTTGAGATTTTGCTGTTTTTAGGGGTAATTTGAGCCCCTGAACACGAATCCAAGGTTCGTTTTTGCCTAGGATCTTCCTGGACCCCCTAGGACCCACTCAGGGTGCCCCCTTCTAAGGGTTCAAAATTTTGAAATTGAAATTTGGGGTTTTTGTGGGTAATTTGGGTTTCTGAACATAAATATCAGGTTTTTTACCGAAAATAGACGATCTTTTGCCTATAATGGACGGTCCTCTGCCTAGAATGGAGGGTCCTCTGCTTAGAATAGAGGGTCCTTTGCCTAGAATAGAGGGTCTTCCGCCTAGAATAGAGGGTCTTCCGCCTAGACTAGATTGTCTTTGACCGAGAATGGATGATTTTCTGACTAGAACACTAGGTTCTCTGCCTTGAGAGGGTTTTCTGCTTAAAATAGAGGGTTCTCTACCTAAAATAGAGGGTCCACTGCTTAGAATAGAGGGTCCTCTGCCTAGAATAGAGGGTCCCTTGCCTAGAATAAAGGGTCCCTTACCGGTCGGCAACCCGTTGTGGCCTACTGGCGATTTTTGATGATGTTTTTTTTTCCTGTTAGCAAAAGTTTGTTACTCGTTTTTCTCTGAAGTTACTGGGGGGATTGGTCCCAAACTTTGGTGGCGGGACCCCCCCTATGAGTAGTTGTGCCCCCCACCTTGGTGACCCCCTGACCTCACGGGGGGCCGGGTCACGTGACCCCCGGAAACGATGGAACACAAGGGGGGACCCTTGTGAACTTGAAATATTTTTTTTCAAGGATTTGGACAAAAAACTGTCTCTAGGGCTAGTTTTGGCGCCTGAACACGAATCTGGGGTTATTTTTTACCTAGGACCCCCCTGGACCCCCCTATGACCCCCTTAGGGTACCCCCCCTTAGGGGGTCCTCGGGGGTCAAATTTTCGAATTTGAGGTTTTGGTGTTTTTAGGCGTAGTTTGGGCCCCTGAACACGAATCTGGGGTTATTTTTTACCTAGGACCCCCCTATGACCCCCTTAGGGTACCCCCCCCCTAGGGGGTCCTCGGGGGTCAAATTTTCGAATTTGAGATTTTGGTGTTTTTAGGCGTAGTTTGGGTCCCTGAACACGAATCTGGGGTTATTTTTCACCCAGGACCCCCCTGGACCCCCCTATGACCCCCCTCAGGGTACCCCCCCCCAGGGGGCCCTCAGGGGTCAAATTTTCGAAATCGAGATTTTGGTGTTTTTAGGGGTAATTTGAGCCGCTGAACACGAATCCAAGGTTTATTTTTGCCTAGAACCTCCCTGGACCCCCATACGGCCCCCTCAGGGTACCCCTCCTCCCTAGGGGGCCCTCAGGGGTCAAATTTTCGAAATTGAGATTTTTATGTTTTTAAGGGTAATTTTTTGAGCCCCTGAACACGAATCCAAGGTTCGTTTTTGCCTAGGACCTTCCTGGACCCCCTAGGACCCACTCAGGGTACCCCCTTCTAAGGGTTCAAATTTTCGAAATTGAAATTTTGGGGTTTTTGTGGGTAATTTGGGTCCCTGAACATAAATATCAGGTTTTTTACCGAAAATAGACAATCTTTTGCGTATAATGGAGGGTCCTCTGCCTATAATGGAGGGTCATCTGCTTATAATGGAGGGTCATCTGCTTAGAATAGAGGGTCTTCTGCCTAGAATGGAGGGTCATCTGCCTAGAATAGAGGGTCTCCCGCCTACAATAGAGGGTCTTCCGCCTAGACTAGAGGGTTTTTTACCGAGAAAGGATGATTTCTTGCGTTGAACACTAGGTTCTCTGCCTTGGGAGGTTTTTCTGCTTAAAATAGAGGGTTCTCTACCTAGAATAGAGGGTCCTTTGCTTAGAATAGAGGGTCATCTACCTAGAATAGAGGGTCGTCTGCCTAGAATAGAGTGTCCTCTGCCTAGAATAGAAGGTCCTCTGCCTAGAATAAAGGGTCCCTTACCGGTCGGCAACCCGTTGTGGCCTACTGGCGATTTTTATTTTTGGGACCGTGTTTAGGCGCTATTTTAAAATTAATGCTGTGTTTCACAAATCGCAGTCGACGCGCGTCGTGACATACTGACATATTTGTACAGTTATTTATGATTATTGCTTTTTTCATATTTTAGGCGGCAAATTTGACACCAGAATCGTTGCTGGAATTACTGAGCGTCGAAATTAATGAACATCGCTTAGGCCAAGTTCAGTCTATGACAAAAGACATTGACACGTAAGTGTAATATGCTGCTCACTTTGGTGTGTTTTCTAATGAAATGTTTAGGGTTAGACCGAGCCGGGAATTTCGGTGCCGAGCCGAGCCGAGCCGAGCCGGCCGGCTCGGCATGCCGAGCCGAGCCGAGCCGAGCCGGCCGGCTCGGCATGCCGGGTCGAGCCGAGCCGAGCCGGCTGGCTATGATTAATTTTGGGTTTTATCAAAATTTAGTCGTGCGCTCCGGGAATCAATGTTTTGGGGCACAACTTTTTTTTAAGTGACAAATTTTGACTTATGTCAAGAAGCAAGGAAGGATTAGAGCTTTTATTTGATACTCATGCAGTTGGAGGGGATGGGGGAAGCTCCTTCCTAAATTCAGAGACAGCCGAGGGATTCGGGTCGCCAGTGGTGAAAACGCGAAGAGAATTAAGCCACCGATAGCAGGGGTCTGGGGGCGCCAGCCCCCAGGAAAAAATAGAGATTTTTGAAATTTTTAGGCAGAATTTAGTCAACTGGAGACCTATCAGAAAAATTTTCCGACAAGCAAAGTAAAACAAAAGATGGAAACATCATAGACAGTATATTACACAAGTAAGTTCCGCAGAATGTACCCTTGCAGACATGCACTGGCTTAACGAATAGTAAGCCACAAAGTTGCAGGGGTCTGGGGGCGGCAGCCCCCAGAAGAAAATTAGAATTTGTTAAATTTCAGGCCAAATTTGGTCAATTGGAGACCTATCAGAAATTTTTTTCGGCCGGGCGATAAAAACCAAAGGGGGACCGTTGTAAACATTTTTTTCAGGTTCGACCAAAAAAAGATGGGTCGCGACTCCCGCGACCTCCCCCCCCCCGCCGACTACGCGCTTGGCAGTGCAAAACCTGCCACAGGAGGGGGTACCCTAAATGTTTGCTACTTTTGGTGGCAAACTGCAAATTGTGCGAAAATTCAATAAAAATTCATCAATTTTCATATCGATAGCTACACAACGACGTCGACAAAAGGATTTAACTGGAAAGTACAGAAAAACCAGAATCTGAATTTTCTGTAGAATTAGACAGTAACATTTTTTCAGATAAAATTTAGAGTCTCTGAATTCTGGGTGAAATTATCTGAACATTGTCTGAATTATTCTGAAAATTATCTTAAATTCATCTGAAAGTCTGTAAAATGCTGGAAATTGTTTATGTAACATCTGAAAAATGTGTAACTGAAAAAAAGTTACAGAAAATTCAGATTCCTGTAAAGGGCCAGATTTATTTTGACGTCCATTTTCGCCACGAAGCCGGTTTTTACCAACAATATTACTATATGTATCTAGTATTTATACGTTAAATTTTTTCACTTTTACTATCTTTTACTATATCTGAAGAACCATGAAATATTGCTTATCTTACCACCGCTTTTTCAGCTGTTGATTAACTGTTGACTGTGCAACGGGCGCCAGCGTGAAAAGTTGAAAAATTTACTAAGCTTTTCGATATTGCAATGCGGACAGCAAATTTATTAAAAATGTCGTTTTTGCAATGATATAAACGTAACACAAAACAGTATATTAAGCAAACAAATTGCGTCTAATACACACATATTCTTACACGAAGTAATTCCAATCAAAAAAATGTGGGTAGGGCGGCCGCCCTCCCCCCGGGATATATATACCGGTATGAGACAGCGGTTTTTTAACGGAAAAACACAAAAATCGTAACAGAACAGCTCTTGCTTTTTGGATTCTGGGAAGAGTTTTTAAACTTTCGAAAGTTAGTTGTTGCAAATTCACGACTGTCTCAGCTCTCGGCCTGGCTCGGCAAAATTGCCGAGCCAAAGGCAATTTGCCGAGCCGAGCCGAGCCGGCCGGCTCGGCAGCCGAGCCGAGCCGAGCCGAGCCAGCGGTCTATCCCTAAAATGTTCTATAAAACGTTTTGTGTGAATAAGTTTGTTAAGCAAAATGTTAACTATCTGTCAGATTAGATTAGAATTTTCTTGTTTAATAACTGACCATAAATTGCTGAACCCTGAGACGAAACAGGTGGCGTGATTTCTGTGAGTACTGGCTACTCTTGATGTTTGCAAATCGTTTTTTCGTAAATCGTAATAAAAGCATGAGTTTCTTTTCTCAGGATCCAGCATATTTTGGTCAGACTTAAGTTGTTAGAAAGGTGTAGAAGGTGTGATACTTGCCTTGCCGATTATTTATGGCTATTTGTAACCAGTTTATTGGCTTGTTTAGGTTAGGATTATTTTTATGCAATATACATTTTGACTTTATTTACTTATGTTAGGTACGCATGTTACGTCACGTATGTACTGCCGAGCAGTATATCGTATGGTAATAGGGAGGGAATTATGGTATTGTATTGTTAATAAAAATTGGATTGAAGAAGAAGATTGTATTGCCGTTGTACAAACATCCTTATGTGGTAAACTGCTATGTTTGATAATTTGTGTTTTAGTCGGAAGGAAAAAATGCTAGAGTCAGCACAGAATGTGAACCAGGTGCTGAGCGATGTGGAAAAACAGCTGGCAGACATTGACGCCACAATCGACCAGTGTTATAAGTTCCAGAAGGAAATCATGTCCGGCCATCATGAGGTAAGCATGGAAGGGTTCTGTGAGAGTAGGGTAGGAATTTTTTAAGGGTGCTTTCTATTGGCATGGCTTTTTTCGTGATATCATGGCAACGGATGGAAAAGGCATTATGTGCGCTTGTAGCGCAGTAAGGCAGTGTATACGACATCTGTGTGTAGCTTTAGTTGGAGCAAGGTTTGTCTTTTGAATATATAAATTTTAAAATTATAAAACGTAGGGTCAGCCTTCACCCAAGTTAAACTGATACTGAATCTGGGAATAAGCCTAAGTTTGAGACGATATTTGTTTTTGAAAACCACACGTACACTCACACGTGTAAAGCCTTGCTGGAAAGACAAAATATGCAAAATATGTGTGTCAGTTCAGTTTGGGTGGAGGGTAGCGAGTTGTCATTTAAGGTGGTGGTGTCGCCAAAGCAGGTTTGCTCATAGGCTGCAAAATGAGAACTTTTTGCTTTGAAATTGTACGTTCACTGATAAACTAGTGAAATGCCATATGGTGTCAAATAAATACTGCCAGACACTAGACTACCAATATCTATCAATATTTTTAACCAATCACCATTTGTGAGCCAGACATCACACAATAGAGACATAAAAGTTCAAAAAATGAAGCCAGATATCAGATTGGCCAGCTTGTGAAGTACATGTAATGTTTTGACGCGCAATTTTTTGCCACAATTAAGAAAAATAAAAAATAAAGGTTCGTTTTTCTTTTGATTTCAAAATAAGTGTCAAAATTTTTTACAATTTATCATTATTGCTGTGAGTACTTTACAGGTTACGCACAGTTTCACAGTTCAAACAGGCATTACGCCACAACCACTCAAGCAATTTGCACTAAACTTTATGTGCATAAACTAGAGCATATGTGCTTTTACTTTGTGTAAAGAATCTAAACAAAAAGTTTTTTAATTGCGACGAAATTATCGAATGTGAATAGGTTTTCAAAACGTCATTTTTCCGACTTTGCGACTTCACTGCTAACTGTATGCTGCATCAATTTTGCTGAAAATTGGCAAAAATATTTGTCTTGAAACAAATTTTTAGAATATATAAAGAACAATGACCTATCTTTCACTGAAAAAGTTTTATAGTCGCGCAAAATCGACTGCTTTCGCGACACTACCCCCTTAATCTATTCAGTAGCACTTACCTACCCATCCTGGCTTGGGTTACAAAATGAACAATATAGCCGTTTGATTAGAAGATACGTGTGAATTTTCGTATTTTTGGAGCCACAACTGCAATGATATTTCTTGTTTTCTAGCTGGACATAGATATGGTCTCATTGGATGAGTCGTCAGTTGCTAGGCAACCAGGCAGCCAATCAAAAGCGGCAGCGCAGGATTACGAAGACTTAACCGACGATGAGTCACCATCCTCGGCGGCAGCCCCCGGTCAGGAGGACCCTGAAGAGCCCCCCGGGTCACCGGACGATATAATCGTGATTGACGAGAAGCCCGCCAATGGAAACCAACCGACCGTCAGCGCACCTGAAACAGAAATACCCTGGAACAAAGCTCCACCGCTCAAGTTGCCAGACTTGGCCATTGGCGATGAATGCTTTGCTCAGCGGAAAACTGACCTGAACTGGTACCCTGCAGAAGTGGTTGGAATCAGTCAGGATTCTCTGAATGGGAATGTAAGGTTTGCTTTTTTTGGTAATTTGCGAGGTACATTTTAATTCAGTAACAATTGTCTACGCTGTTTTTGTTGCCCTAGCTATTTTGAAGTGTCAGCGTTTAAAGTTTTAAAAGATTGCCCTTACTTCTTACTTTGTACTTCAGCATATTTGATTGATATAATTCATGCATAAGTTTATGCCAGGCATAGTAATTTTTTTAATAACTGTGTTTTAGGCCAAAATTTATCGCGTCAGGTTTAGTGTTCATGGTCAAGATAAGATACGGATTCGAGATGTTAACGGCAGGAAGCTGGCGTACAAAGATGTTCCCAATTGGGTTGTGCCAGTGGGTAAGCGAGTTTTGCAAAGCAGCAGTGGTAAACCAAATAATATTTTTATAGTATATTAGGTGCACTGCAGTGCTGCACCGATGAATATTAGTGCAGTTGGCGCTTAGAATTCGGTTGAAAACTGTGATTTAGATCAACTGGAGTTGGCTCAAGTTGGCATTTTTGACGGGGAACTTTGTGATAAGAATTTCAATTTGGCGGCACTTATAAACTGCAGCTTCCCCTAGTCGCCTTCAATTATTCTAGTCGCCAAAGAGCTGCGGTTTGCATTGCAAAAAACTGCGAATCACCAATGTTTTCACACTAATTTTACGAAACACGCGGAGTTGAGTTAAACTTACTTGCTGTCGTCCATCATAAGTGAATTACACGTAATGCTAATTAACTTTTTTTAATAATACCTGATTACAGGCTCACGCGTGATGGCCCAGAACGCTCACGAGGCGACCGGTGGCAGTCATCGCAGCAGCAAGTCAGGCCAGCCCAGCAGCGGTTGCTACGCCGGCATCGTGGCCGAGGCGCCCTGTGTGGCCAATCGCTATCGCTACCTAATCTTCTTCGACGACGGCTCGGCTCAGTACTGCCCCCACTCGGCCCTGCACATGGTGGTGGAAGTGAGCCTGGAGTGCTGGCGGGACATGGCTGGCAGCGAAGAGACCAAAGACTTTGTGCGGAAATACCTGGAACAGTTGCCTGAGAAAGTGTTGGTGGGTAACGTTGGGGGATTTTATGAATAGGAAGGAATGTGATTGTGGTTGGGCCTTTTTTTGTGTGGGGAAATTGGAGGGGTTTGACTGAAACTGGAACAAATTTTAGGCAAAAAGACTGTTTGGGGTTTGGGACTGTCTAGCAAAAGTATCACCAGTCGCCTTAAAGTCTCTTTTGATCTATAGCGACGTACTGTGTTGATCTGATTGCAAAACAGTCTAAAGATTTGTTATTTGGGTGTATTTTAAAGCCGCAAAAATGGGTTGTGGCACTGGTTGGCGTCCTATAAGTGATTTATACGCATGTTTCTGTGAAACTCTGAGTGCAGGAGCGAGCAAGAGTGCTCGAGCCGCACGAGTGCACCTGCACGAGGGTTTCACACATGCGTATCAATTACTTTGAGCACAACCAGCAGTGCTAGATGCTGGAATGGACTTATAAATCGATTCCAACTCTGGCTGTGCACTGTGCAGTATGGCGTGCAGTATAAGTAGAGTGTACGCTGCTGAGTGCAGTTATAAGTCTGGTTATTACACTGTACTGTAACATTGAATCCAGTTACAATTTATTATATCACATAAGACTGATTGTCGTGTTCTAATTTTAGGCTAGACTTCGTCCGGACGAGATAGCCCGTGTGAGTCGCGGTAAGGACTGGAAGCTGGCGAAAGTGATGGAGGTGGATTGTGCCATGGTCAGAGTGCAGTATCGGCACACCAATCTATATGAATGGATTTATAGGTATGGCCTAAAAAGGAGGAAATGGTAGCAAGAGTATGTTGTCTGTCACTCATGCTTTCAATACAGCTGTGAAGAATAAGAAAAAATTCTGAAATTGGGAAATTTTAGTGTAAATTTGATCAATCGGGGACGTGCCGAAAAAATTTTCTGCTGCGTTACAAACCACAGGAGACATGCTTTCTGTAAATTTGCAGTAGGCTCAAAAGTCTGTGTGCTTGTATAAGAAACTGTGTTTGGTAATTCGTAACCCAAACTCAATACAAACATGTAAAATCGTGGTTTCGCCATTACACCACGGTTTGAAAATCATTTGGGTTCATCTATAATTGTCCTCATACTCGCTGTTACACTGTGCAACCAAGCGAATTTTGTATGACCGCAAAAATGTCATGCTTGATTAGCTCATTCATCGACTGTTGCGGGCATATTTTGCGGATACTTATCGAACCGACTGTTTTAGAGGTTCTCTGCGTGTTGGCAAAATCTATGACCAATTGTCAGAGACGAAGAAAGCTCAAAAGGTCCAGTCTAGCCAGAAATCCCATCGACGCATTGTGCGCAACTGCAAAGCCTCTGAGGTGGAATTTACTAACACAGAAGTGCAGTCTCGGCCTCAGGTCAGTGTTGGTGGACTCGCTACTTTCTGCCTTAGCTGTTGCAAAGTTTGTTCTAATTTAACTTGAAGATTTTGTCTAAGCGGATTTATTTTCGAGATCCCGTCATAGTAATAATAATTCTCAGTCTCATGTAATCTACTTCAGCAAGAGATTACATTGCTGAACCCATGGGTTCGATTGAAATGATGCCACAATTATGCGAGAAGGTAACAGGGGACCTTGCAGGGCATTATGCCTTGTGAGGGGTGGCCACGGATGTAGTCATTCCAGACGTGGCGCCCCTGACGCGCCAGGGCTTTGTAACGGGGATGAGCGCCGCACCCGAGGTCGGTAACACAAAAGGATGATTATCTGTCCGCGGGTTACCTTTACCATTGCCTTTTTCTCTGTTAATGTTTTAGATGGCACGTAAAAGCCTGACCACAAACCGATCAGCAGCGCAGCAGTATACCAGCTCCAACGGTACTCATTCAGACCCCAAGGTTGACTGCGGCATAGTGCGTGACCGCAAGCTGCAGGTGAAGGATGTGGGCTATGTGCCGCATTTCCAGTGCAGCAAGGAGTGTCTGGGCTATATGGAACAGTCCAAGACAGAGCTACAGAGGCGAGAGAACCCGCTGGTGATGCCGATGCTGTGTGGCTGGAATCGGGAGAAGGCACTGATTCGTGGCGGACCTAGAAGCCGCTCGAAACAGCATGTGTATTATCGGACTCCATGTGGGCGTAGACTAAGGAGTATTGAAGTTAGTATAGGACTTGATTTAAATCTGACTCATGGTCAGTTTTGTTTCTAAGATTTTGAATGAGTATAATATCGCACAACAATAAGTATAATATCGCATCTGTGGCCAGTGTGGCCGAGTAGTTACGGTGTTTGATTTCTAATCCGAAGGTTGGAAGATCGAATCCCAACTACTCGGTTATACGTAGTCTCCTTGAGCAAGAGATTAGGGCCACATTGCTCCTGCCAACCCAGCAGTCCATCCTCATCTGGTCGGTAAATGGGTACCACAATAACGTGGGAAGGTAACAGGGGTCCGTTTAGGGCATTATGCCTTGATGGGCTGCCCCCCCCTCCACGGATGTAGTCACTCTTGAAGTGGCACCCCTGACGCTCCAGGTCTTTGTAACGGAGATGAGCACCGCACCCAAGGACGGACACGCCAAAGGATAGTTCTCTATCCGCGGGTTACCTTTACCTTTTTTAACTGCTAGAGTGTAGTCTTGTTTTGTTAATCCTGTCAGAGATCGTTAATTTTTAGTTGCGAAGTAAAATCCATCGTTTGAGGCTTTTCGTCTTTATACTGTGGAAGTTGATCAAAATTTCGGCTTAAGAAGAGACATATGGTTGGAATTCACAACCTAACAATGACACTTGAGTTTTTCTCAAAAGTTTGGGCTTGAAATACTAACATTTTAAGTGTTTTGAAACAAAATGTAATTGTTTCACTAAGTTTTAAGGAAAACTTTAGTGTTAGTGTTAGTTTGGTTTTCAGGTTTTTCAGTGGTTTTCAGTGATTTTTTCAGTGTTTTTTTTAGTTGTCGTATGTTTTGAAAAAAGGACGTTTAATAGTAAACGGCATGGGTTAGGGATTAAGGTGAATATGAAATTCTCTCCGTGCTGTAACTACTTATTGGCTGGTTTAAGACTGGCAACAAACTCACAGAAAAAGTTTTAAAACATTTGGTGAGCAGCCAGGCAACTCGAAAACTATTGAGAATTGTCTATTGATTTTAGGAACTTGCGGAATATGTAATCAGAACAGACAGCTGTCTAACGGTGGATTGTTTTTCCTTTGATCCGTTGGTCAATCCATTGAAAGAATATCATATAAAGAGCTATAATATTATTGTACAACAAGATGATATATCTTTTGGTTAGTTATTAATGATATCGCGTATATATACTTAATTTTGGTAATTGTTTTAGTTTATATTTTTTTAAGTTCCAAATTTGGTACATGTTAGTTTCATTTCAACAGTCACAACTGGAACTTGAATGTGTAAAAATGGACAATGTGTACAGATTGTATCAATATGTGTATTTATGGCAAATACATAGCAGCAGCAATTTGTAAAATCCGCATTTTTAGTGTTTGTAGATTGCCAGAGATCTTTTGTTTTACATAAAAATAAAATTTTGGTATAAGGCGTAGGCATACACACACTTACGTAAATGGAAGCAAAATGATCAATAAATTACATTGTCTTAGCGTATTTCCTTCTTATAAATTGGTTTATTAGTGTATTTTCTTGTTGTAAATTGGTTCACTTAATAAGTTAAGAACACAATTGAGTATTTATAATTACAGGTGCTGAAAATGTGCCCATTCCAGTGGTAAATACACTGGACCAGAAACTGCCAGCCTTTGTTGATTATCGCCGTCTGCGATTCACCGAAGAACCAACTATCATTAGTGTGCTCAATGGGGGATTCGTGTGCGGCTGTGATTGCACTGGTAAGAAGTGAATGTAAACTGCTTTGGCTGAATATGCTTGTTGGATTTCCCAAACCCCAATATCTGCCATGTCTTTTCCCTCAGGGCGTCTAATTTTTGAAATTGAGATTTTGATGTCCCTAGACGTGCTTTTTGAGCTCCTGAACTCGATTATAGGATCCTTTGATTGTATAGAAGGTCCCCTGGGCTTGGCAACCAGTTGTAGCCACATGACTAGTTTGTTATTGTCTATTGTGAAAGTTGTATGGTGATTCTTATGTTCGCTTCCCACTGCAGGTTTAAGGTTTAACGTAGAACATGATTTGAGCATATTGCACATTCCCACTGCATAGGTTTCAGTTTAAGGTTTAGCGATGTTGAAAAATTTCAACTTTTTGGTTCAACAGCGAATCAGCTACGAGCTGTTAGGCGGAGCTTCTCCATTCAGTCAGTCAGTTACGAGTGCAGACGAAGCTTATGTATTCTGCCAATCAGCTGCCAGCTGTGAGTAGGTGGAGCTTTTGCATCAAGCCAATGAATATACAATATTCAAATATCGTTAAGCCTTACTGATTTTGTGAATGAAACGTTAAATCTTAAACCTTAAACCTGCAGTGGGAAGTGGGTATTATGCTAATGGTCGGTTTTAATTAATATGCATAATCGTTGAATAGTACGGATTGTTTCAGGAAATGACTTCAATATTATAAGCTGTGCAATTTTAGATAACTGCCTGGATGCTTCCAAATGTGCCTGTCAACAATTGACGGCCATCGAATATGCTGAATTCCGCTACGGAAAGTCCAGTAAGCGGCTGACGAAAGATGAAGTGAGAAAACTGCTGGCCAAAACCAGGGTGGGCTACAGCAACCGACGGCTGATGAGTCCGGTGGAGACGGGCGTCTACGAGTGCAACAACAAATGCTCCTGTGACAATCGATGTCTCAATCGCGTTGCCCAGCAACCAATGAAATGGCGTATGCAGGTATAGTCTAGGATTTTTGGAAGTATGCGTGTAATGGGAATTTCGGAACATTTTTTTGTCGACTAAATAATATGATGTGTATTGCTAAGCAAAGTAAATGTTAGTAATTGATAGTACGTACAGTGGATTTTAGTTAAGTTTTTAATGATTTTAACTTCTGTTCAGCAGTGTAGTTCCTGCTAAACAACCAAATGAATTGAAAAAATATAATGAAAAGCGGAAGAGGCATGCGTAATTTACTTTAGGAAGTAGGCATTAATATAATGTGTAACATTATTCTAATTTTTGTGCTTTCAGCTGTTTAAAACACGTCATAAAGGCTGGGGATTGCGCACTTTGGATGATATGCCTAAGGTACTACTTGGATAAATTATGACAGTGCTGAAAAATAGGTGCTCTTAACGGCCAACATACGGTGTGTCGGCTAGTCTACAGATTTCTCTGAATGCCCAAAAAACTCCTGGGTAGTGGGTACCAAAAAGTATGTAGAGTTTTTGTGCACTAGCTTACGGTCATTTTTCCTAACAAATACAGCAAAGCATGAGCTAGGCGTATAAATATGACCTAATACCCATTCATTATTTTATTACAGGGTACCTTTATCTGCACCTATGCTGGGGCCATCATGGTGGATATCAAGGCGAACGAAGTGGGTGCGGAGGCTGGGGATGAGTATTTCGCGGAGATCGACTTTATCGAGAGTGTAGAGAACACCAAGGAGGGATACGAACAGTTCGCCAGGGTGTCCCCGCTGCAGAGTGAACTGGAGAAAACTAGGTGACTTACGTTTTGGTTTCTGTTGAGTTTTTTAGCTGTTTTTTGCACCACAAGCGCCTAAAATAAATACATTACATCTAACCTTTCGTCAGTTTGTTTCGATATCAGTATATAAGACGAATACAGAACGTGGAACAGATTAGTTGGCATTATTGCTAGTTCAGTTATACGACCTTCCGTTCGTGACTAAGGATATATTGATAGTTTTCGTGTTTCTGTTTTAGTGATGAGTCTGATAACGATGACAGAAAGCGTGATAGAAATCTAGCAGATACAGGTTTGTGATTTATAAATCAACGCTGACTAAAGTAGACTACGTTTAAACGCGCTTTGTAGATATGTATAAGCACCGTGGGAAGCTAAGGTCATGAAAACGACCAAAGTGATACTGATTATTCAGTAGCGTTGGCCGTTGAGTAGCTTTCTTATCAGCAGCAACGGCTAGAAAATTAAATGGCTTTGGTTTGTCTTCAATTCAACTCCTGAATTTGATGTCCTATTACAGTGCAGGGATGAATGATGATGAACGATGCAGGAATCATACTTGGAATCAGTTCTCATAGTTATCCTTCAAAGACCTAGTAGTTCCCGAATTTCTTCGCAAGATGTCCAGTCATTTTTTGCTCGGTACTAGGATGTGAAAAAGCGTGGAGTCACACAAAAAAAGCATGGTGGTGACCATACTTTGTTCTATTTATTTTTCATGCTGTCTGACTTTTTCAGCTGACAAAATCAGTTCGGACACTGATTCGACCATGGCGGCGGAGGATTCCAACTCAGCGGCAACAGGGTCCGCGGCAAGACCGTTGTCTCCAGCTAGCGACGATGGGGACGAGAACAAAAGTAAGGGGTTTATTCGCTAAGGCTAAACTAGCCGGATAATCCTAAAGCGTGTTGGTGTACCCTCTCGACGGTGAAAGCCTCTTCAGATTCAAATTCGGTTATTAAAGAGGTGCATTCATTCAGAAATTGAGTGAGTTGGACGAGTTTTACCAAATAAGATAAGTCGTGTGAGGATCAACGTCAATATCTGAACAACATAAAAAAGCACAGATTTAGTTGGGAAAACTTGAACTAATAGACTAGGTTTTTGTGCGAAACTGGTTCTGAGAATGTACCGTTGGGGTATGGCCCAGCTATAGTACTTCATACTTCAGCTTCAGTAGTACTACTTCAGCTGCTTCATACTTGTCTTAAGAATAGACAGGAGCAAGGATAAATTTAGGTCAGCTTTGGGCTTTATCCAAAATTGGATTTAACGGATTAGATTTAAATTAATTTTGCTAATAGCGCAGCACAAAATGAAAATAGCCGGCTGAAATTTTGCCCCACATGGCTTACATACATACAGTACCTCGGTGTGTGCCAGGTTTCAACAAATTACACGTTTAACACTACGCTGCGTTATTGACGAAATAAAGTTAAATCTAATCCGATAAATCCAATTTTGGCCAAGACCCTTAGTCTAATCTTGTATACGACTCGGACTTGACCGCCGCCACTTTCTTCATGTAAAAAATGGCCAAGCAGTTTTCTTGCAATTGTTAGGGTCATGTACAAGGACGAGTATGAGTCGGGCTTCAGTTGTAGTGTTTTTTGTAGGAAAGCGCCGCAGTGTTCGCTACCACTACCGTTCCAGCAACGACCCTTCTGACCAGTCCCACTACGAGCCCTTCATCATCGACGCCAAGAGCAGTGGGAATGTGGGACGATACTTCAATCACTCCTGCTCGCCAAACATATTCGTGCAGAACATTTTTGTGGATACGCATGATATGAGGTTATTGGAAATTGATGATAACATTGTAGGGCAAATGCTAAAATGAAAGACAACGCAAACTGGCGTTGTCGTCTCAGGAGCTAGCTTTTGAGGTCGATCTTTTTGATTCAGTACATGAAATCAAATAGTTTGTTTGTAATTTAAGATTAAAATTTTTCTGTATCAAATAACAAATTCAAGATGGCGCGCTGTTTCTCCATTTACTGTATTTTGTTCTTGTTTCGGACAAACATACTCTTTTGAAGTTCTGCACATTAAATGTACGAGCTTTGATTCATACTTACAGCCGTATGTCAGTTCAGTCAGGAAAAACGGCAAAAGTTAAGACACCAGGGCTTTGTAATAGATATTAATTAGATTAGATTAACTAGATTAACTTCATAACTCAACGTAGGATTAATGTAATTATTACGAGTTTATACAGAAACTAAGATTTAATCGCTGTGCAAGTTTTATAAATTTTCGTTAATTTTACTGTTCAGTTACTCAAACTGGTTAGTCGAATGCAGTTAATGTAAATTACGAAAAGGCCTCTAGAAGACATCAACTACACATCAACCTGTTGTACTTAACGACGATTATATACTTGAGATAATTTTATTTTAATATTTCAGACTTCCATGGACGGGTTTCTTCACTCTACAGCGCATCAGTGCCGGCTCTGAGCTGTGCTGGGACTACCAGTATACAGTAGGACAGGTGGAGGGCAAACGATTGGACTGCCACTGTGGAAGTAGTGACTGTCGGGGCAGATTGTTGTGATACGCTGTGGCGAAGGCGGTAGAGCGGTTGGATGGCGGCTTGCGGATTGGGGGATCGAATCCTAGCAATTTTGTTGTTGTTTTTTTTGTTTTTTGTGTTTAAACGTTCTGACTGCTGTTGTGTGGGCTGTGAGTGTGCCCGGTGGTAAAACCTGCCCACGTTGGCTTTGTACTTTTTATCTGTGCGCTGTCTTCGGCTATTCTGAAGGGGCTTTGAAAACGTCACTGTTTCTGTTTCGCCTAAAACTTTAACGCCCGTTAAAATTAATCAATCGCTTCCTGATGCAGTTGCACAAGTTATTTTAGAGTCACAGAACCATTTTTGGCTCAAAATGTGTAGAAGCAGAGTATGAAATGTCTGTTTTTTTATTTATTCCGCATCAACAACGAACTAAATAGTAGGGTGGGTTGCGCTCAGTCCTAAGGTGACATATGTGTAAGATAATTTTAGAATGTAAAGCGTGAAACTTAAAAATGAAGCTATTTGCAAGTCAGTTAAAAAGTCGCGATTATTAAGCTTTTGACTTGGAACTATTATAGTCATTGCGTTTCTGTTTTTTGTGAATTTCTAATTTGCTTGTTTTGTTATGAACTGTTCGTTAGACGTTAATACTGGTTTTGCATTTTGTTGAATAAAATTTTCACTAAAAATTTGTCTTTCAGCGTGCTGTTTTGCACGATAATTTACTCAAGTGTCGAGTTTTATGACACAGGATGGAGAAAAATAAGATTGTATCAGGGCTTGGAATTAGGCTATCTTCTAAAGTGTTAGGCTCGATTCATACTTCTATACGGACATTGGGATATACTGGCAAACGGATGAACGAACATTCGGACAAAATGAACGGCAGAACGGCCGTTTGATTCATACTTTCGTCCGTTCAGCCGTGTGCCCGTTTGCCCTTCAGCCGTATGTCCGTTCATCCGTACTAAACGGCATATTTTCTCTTTGTCCGTATGTCCGGCAAAGTTGAATTCAGTGCAACTCTGCCAGAAATTGTATGGCGTACGGACATACGGCTCAAAAGTATGAATCCCACCTTTGTCCGTATGCCCGTACATCCGTATGTCCGAACGTCCCAATGTCCGTTTTCCCTAAAGCCCGGTTCATACTTGTCTTTAAGAACACAGGGACAGGGACAAGGACAATTTTTGGTCAGCTATTTTGCAACTTTGGACAAATCGTTGCGTCTAACTTTTTGCATACGAGTTTTACTTGACCTGAACTTCTTTCGTTCAAAAAAGTGGCTCATTTGGCCATGAAGTTTTCTTGAAACTGCTTGAGGACAAATTGATAGGTACAATGATAAGGACGAGTATGAACCTGGGCCCTGGCTTAAGAAGTATGAATTGAAAAAACGGACGAACCGCGCTTTGTCCGTGTGCCCTATGTCCGTTTGTCCGTTTGCCCTATTGAAGTATGAATCGACCCTTTAGTGGTCAAGTCCTACAACTTTTCCTAGTGGTGTTTCACGCCCGATTGCAGGAAGTTCTAGCTTCTGTCTCTAAAACTCTAACTGTGTCGGCACTGCAGTGACACTAAGCTGAACTTACTGTTACCTTAGTTTATTTGCACAGAATTTGGCTGAGTTGCGGAATGGGGATTTGAATCCATATGAGCTGGCTGTCTATTCCTTGACCTTGCTTCCGTTTACCTAGACTAGAGTGTAAGAATAGTTTCGAACTAAAAGCAGCCCTAAATTTAAAGATATAGTCCTTTTAAAGTTGAAGGGTGATTCGTTTAGTCCACGACAGGAGCGGTTGCTTAGTTTCAGCTGAAAGGCCACTGTGTTGATCGGCATTGTCCCTACACACAGCTTTCGTAACACCAAGGCTCATGGCTTAAACATAAATTTCAAAATTATAAAACAGCCTAAGCCCAGACTAATCGTGATACTAACCCTGGGATGAGGCCTAAGCCACAATCCCAACACCCTTGATTTTCATACTGCCAGACTCATGACGTGTTGAGCCTTGCTGTTAGGAGACGAAAAGTCCACACTTTCCCCCCCAGCGAACAAGCCGCCGGCCCCCCCCACATCTCCCCCCCCGGCGTGTAATGTATTACCTAGTTAACTTTCAGAAAACTGGAGAAATTAATAAATGCTTTTTCAGATGCTTTGGGGAGTTGAAGTAAAGAAAAATGGCAGATGAACAAAATGCAGGGTTTGATTTAGCACTGAGATGTTTCCTGAACGATGATGATCAACCCAGCTGTTCAACTTCGACTTCAAAATCTCCAGTTGCCAAAGATTTGCAATCGTCAGTTTCTCAAGAAAACCCTTCCTTGACTATTTCTATGCAGGAAGTTGAAGATCTACAGCGGACGGGTACAAGCCTGGATTTGATGGACTGTGACGAAGTAAAACAGTTACTTCTGTCCGAAATGCAAGTTAAGACTGAAAATCAGACGGAATTATCTCCTGAAGTTTCCAATTCCCCTGAACTTTTTGAAAAATATGCTGAAAATGTTGAGGCAAAGTACCCAGATCAAACGGTGACTCAAATTGAACCGGCTATTTCGATGGATTTAGACGAAGATTTGGAGCATAATGATTTTTCGGACGGAACTGGACCCAGAATACAGCCAGATTCGGTCATCAGTTTAGGATGTCTCGAATCGGCTCGAAATACGGTTTCAGTGTTTGTGAAGGAGGAAGAGGAAATTTTCACGTCAGAAACTTTTCGTAGTCTTATAGATGCACGAGAAGCCATTATTCGACAGAAGGCTACTAAAAAACAGTCACAAAAATCGTCCCAGCAGCAATCCATGACTGCTAGTGCAACTAATTTGCATAATTTTACAGAGAACGTAGCTCATTTGCATAATTTGGTTGATACTTCAAATAATAATGCTGAAGTTAGTCAGACTGCAAGCGAGGAAGAAGAAGAAAAAGAAGGTGAAGAAGAAGAAAAGAAGGCAGAAACTTCGAGCAACTATTCGGAAGAAGCTGCTGAAAATGAATCGAATCAGTCTTCGGAAGCCGAATCGATGGATGAGGAACTGAAAGTACGAGTGCGTGGCGCGTCACGGCGTATGAGACATCGACAGCAGGCATTGGCCAAACGAAAACGACTCTCTGCTCTGAAATTAGAAGGGCATACTTGGAAAAAAATCATCGAAGCTTTCGAAAACTCCGGTGGCTTTTGTCCAAAATGCCAGAGCGATCGTTATAAGTCTGATCTAGTGATGTTTCAAATCCATTACGCCACTATGCATTTCCCTCAACAATTGGGCTGCCCCCTATGTGATACCATTGTTTTTCGTCAAGGATTTTTTCGGCATCTAAACGCTAGTCATTTGGATGTATTTAAAGTGAGTAGAACAGCTTTGATATCTGTTAGCGTTAATCCCGATTTATACTTGACCTTAAGAACACAGGAACGGGGAAGGAGTAACTTTGGTGAGCTGTTGTGACGAAGACGAATAATTGACAAAATATTTTCAGCTAGTTCCCTGCGTACTTACTAGTTGTTGTTGTACTTACTTATCATTGTTCATGTAGAATGTGTGACAAATGGCCTAATAGTTTTCCTGGAATTGCTTAAGGACAAAATGATAGGGTCAAGGACAAGGACGAGTATGGGCCGGACTTTCACATTTTCGTTAATTGTATAGGTGATATTATAAGTATGAGAAGTTGGTTACTTGTGAAGCAAAAATGTTCAGTTTTTTGGACAGTCTTTTGTTCAAACGGGGGCCTTGAAATTCAGTTGTCTACTTTTCTAAAAGAGGGCGTCTAGGTAACACTCATATTCTCTTCTGTTCAATAAAGTCTTGCTGGGATCGCACGCTAGGCATTCACGTTATAATCGTGTTAGTCCAGACTCCAGTGGTAGGTTAGGAATGGGCTCGGACTAAAATTATGAAGGTGGCTTATTTTGACTAGTTAAGTCCGATATCCATTCCTAAACTTCGGACTAACATAAGTCCAGTCTATCTATTTCTGTAAACGGCTTTTAAGCGTACCAAAAGATTCGTGAGCAAAAGATCGAAAAGATAATTTGTTTTGCTAACTAAATTTATCTCTTCTGAAATTGTTGAACCTACATCATTGGTCTTAGCGTGCAAACTTGAGTCCTGTTGGATGTCGGATTGATAAATAGGAGCCGTATCAGTTGAATATGGACAGTTTAGCAGTAATATAAATGGTGTCATATTTGCAGGTTCTACCCGACAGCTCAGGTCAGCGCATGAATCTGATTGCAGCCAGTATGGTGGGGCAGCACTTGGAAGATCTCAACTACTGGGGCCGAACCAGCCAGGCCAAGCCCTTTCCAAAACACCGACTGCAATGCCGCGAATGTCGCAGTTGGTTCCCCAGCACGGATATTCTGATGATTCACGTTGTGCTGTTCCATTGCTCTCTGTCTGATGGCGCGGGACTGCCGTCTGCATCTTGTGCTAAGGTTGGATTGATTTGGTCTTGCATATATTGATATTTTTCGGTTGTAGAAATTTGCGGTACTGTGGGGGGCTTGTCCCGACGTTTCGGAGGCTTGAACTGACAAAAAAGCAAAGATTTTTTGTCCAATTTCCAATTTTTGCCTAAAAATGGGAACTTCTGCAAAATTCGGATATTTTTAGC
The DNA here is from genome assembly GCA_030248245.1 of Trissonchulus sp. WLG1_4. Taxonomy (NCBI): domain Eukaryota; kingdom Metazoa; phylum Nematoda; class Enoplea; order Enoplida; family Ironidae; genus Trissonchulus; species Trissonchulus sp. WLG1_4. The sequence continues at coordinate 29,634 of JASANF010009773.1, forward strand.
AATTTTTTCGCTTTTTGCTCATTTTTGAAACATTTTACAGCTGTAACCGTTGACACAACAGCAAGTAATACACTGTAGTTAAAAAAGTATCATACGTATAGACTGTACACTCAACCTTAGCGTATGTACTCTTAATAAGACGCGCCCAGGAGCGAAGTCACTTTGATACGTATGGAAGTTCACAAGATTACGGTAGACTAACAATACTAGATTACCGTACGCGGAAGTTCCGCATTCCACCACGTCTGCATACCAGACAAGTGGAATGCGGAAACCTAGGGAAATAGACGAAAACAAGTTCTAAAAAATAGAATGTTTCCTCGAAATTCCCAGACTGACATTTAACATGATTGGTCGAAGATAATATCTAGAAATGACATTTAAAATGATTCGCTAAAATAGAAATCTGCAAACTTTTTATCCAAATTCCTTAAATTCCCAGTCTCAAAGGAGATTATAAAACAGCCTGAAATTAGAGCTCATAGTCAGTCGTCAGTCGCCAGCGTTGCCGTCACCTGTGTGCTCGCCCCCCTTCCCCCTGTCCGTTTACTGTAATTGTTCGTGTGCCGTGCTCTGCTCCTTGCTAATAAAGCCTGCGTGTAAGTCGTGTTGTAGTTATTTGTTCATGATCGCCAAATTAGGAAGACTACGTACAGGTAGGGCTAGGCTACACCAAAGGCAGACCAAGTCTAAGACACAACGCAGTATGTTGAACCTGGTCAAGGGCAAGACACTTCAGTGTGTTCGGGTATTCACCCACTAGACGACCCGATAACTCGGCAGTACTGAATACCCGGCCACATTCTGGTGCCGTGACCAGGATTAAAATTTCAAGTCAAAAAAATTCAAAATTACTTCGCCCAGTTCAACGCACGATTCAACCCCAAATTCTTACGTTGGACCCTTGGTAGCCTTACCCCCAGACTTTACCGAGCCCCGGTTAGAATCATTCGTTTTTGATCACTATATACACACGCCCACCTACTTTCGACCGGCGGAAGAGTACTTTGCTATGAACAGAGCCGACCATAGTACAAGCGACGTGGAGGGACAGGAAGGTATTTCAGAACCCCACCATGACCAAACGGGGACGGGCCTGACCCCTGATAGGAGGGCTCTAAGAAGCCTAGAGGGGCGAAAGTGGGCGATCAGCCCAAGGCAGATACCGAATTTTAAGGGTGAGCCTACAGACGATTTCGATGAGTTTATAGGGATATTTAATCGTGTTGGCTTAGTAAATGACTGGGACCCTAGTGAAAGGGCCAAGATGCTGCCAGCATTTTTGCAAGGACATGCAGCAGACGTATGGGAATCGCTCCCAAGTGGAATTCAGTCGTCATGGGAACACGTCACAGCGACCATGAGTGATGTCCTGGCAGACAGGACAGCTAGTCTACTAAGTTCAGAACTGCACCGAAGAGTGCAGAGAGCAGATGAATCTGTGGAAGAATATGGCAGAGCCATTCAAAAACTGGCAAAGAAAGCTTATGGTAAAGACATTAAGGGGTCGGCAAGAGACCGTCTAATAAAAGAAATTTTTGTTAATGGATTAAATAAGCACATACGCAGGTTTGTACTTTCGTCGAGACCACTAACGTTCGAAGACGCCCTAGTGCGGGCAAAGGAACAGGAAGGATTTGAGGAGATGGAGAAGGACACGATGAGGATGGTCCGAGCAGTCCGCTTTGAGGACCAGGTTAAGTCAGAGAAATCAGCACTACTAGAAACTTTGAGCGAGCAGACTAAAATGCAAAATGAGCAGATGAAAATTCAAAGCGATTTGTTTAAACAGCTTCTAGCAAGAATAGAGGCTATCGAGACATCCAGTCGGAACAACCAACGGAATGCCAACATGGAACAGCGAAATCGACGTACCATCGATGGAAGGCCTATTTGCAATTCCTGTGGCAAACCGGGACACATAGCTATTAGATGTGGGCAGAGAAACTACCAACCTAGAGAACAAAGCCCCAGGCCGAACCCAACGCCCCGTCGATTTGATATCCCGGCCGACACGTCTCGATTTGGAAGCTACCAGCAGACACGGAGCCGGTTCACGTCGCCAAGAAACCAGCAGTCTGCAGCCACCATAGACGACGTGCTAAACACATATGAATCCGGTTCAACGGACGAAGCCACTCTGAAGGAGCAAAACCGGCGACTAGTAGCTCGACTTCTCGAGTCATACACCTCTAGAGAAGCTCATCCTACGTCTAACATGGTTGAGGTGGGAGAAACTTCAGTCATGCTGCCCCATAACCCCGAACACGTTTTCGCTTTCGGCCAAGGAGATACGCCGGTCGTTTACGGAAAAATTTGCGGGGTACCCTCTGAGATGCTTATTGACACAGGAAGCACCGTGACCTTAGTCAGCAGCAGGCTTCTGGACGAACTAAAATCTGGCCTACGTGCAATAAGCCCGAAAGTCTCGTCATTATCAGGGCACCAACTAGAAATACTCGGTTCCTGTTTTGCGACAATCGAAATAGGAGATGATTCCACCGTAGTAGAAGTACAGGTGATGAAACAGTGCCCGTATGACGCTATTATTGGAACAGACACTCTGAAAGCACTGGGTGCACAGGTTAACTTCTACAACGGTAAACTTAGTCTCCAAAAGAGCCACGTAAGCATGTTCCCGCCCGACAAGCAGTCAGATAGGGCGTACGTTGCCCGAGTACAAGTGGATAATGATATTGACGTTCTACCCAATTGTCAGGCAGTCATACCGGTACATATAGAAACTTTTCGGGAAGGAGAAGTTGGTGTCATCGAGCCTCATGCCCAATTAACTACAAAATACGGACTCTTAACAGCACCTACTGTTGTTCACGCAACAAACCGTGGAATTGTACCCCTACGGGTCGCTAACGTGGATCAAGAAATTTTGCGATTACGCAAAGGAACCACGGTGGGCCTATTTGAAAAATGCACACCGGTGGCCAATAAGGCACTGGCAACAGCGGAATCAGCTACAGACCAATCCTCAACGGATTGCAGGAACAATACAGACTGGGTTGTAGATCAGATTGACTGGAGCAAAAGTGATCTGACCGATGGCCAAAAGCTGCTATTAAGTGAGTTACTACGCGAATACGACGACGTATTCTCCAAATCAGACTTTGACTTGGGCAAGTTCGACTCAGTGGAACACACCATTAACACTGGTACTGCCCAGCCTATAAGGCAGAAACCAAGACGCATACCACAAGCAGTTAAAGACGAGGTACGGGCTCAGATCAACGATATGGAAGAAAAGGGCATCATTCAGCTATCAGCAAGCCCTTACGCATCCCCATTGGTAATTGTTAAGAAGAAATGCGGTGCCTTACGAATTTGTGTTGATTATCGCAAACTTAATGACATAACCCATGGTGACTACTATCCGCTACCAAACATTGTGGAAACGTTAGATCAACTAAATGGTGCTAAGTTCTTTTCAACGTTAGATTTGGCTTCTGGGTACTATCAAATTTCAGTAGCAGAACAAGATCGTCAGAAAACGGCCTTCTGCTCGCCCTTTGGTCTCTATGAGTATACAAGAATGCCATTTGGCCTCAAAAATGCACCCAGTACCTTCCAGAGAGCCATGGAGCTACTTTTTGTAGGTTTGCTCGGAGAAGTGTGTTTCATCTACATAGATGACATACTAGTCACAGGGGAGACATTTTTTCAACACCTACAGAGGCTGCGGTCAGTGTTCGAAAGGCTAAGGGTGGGTAATTTAAAATTGAAACTGCGCAAATGCCAATTTGGAAGGGAATCAGTGCCGTTTTTAGGGCACACTATCTCTCCGGCAGGTATAGCACCAGATTCCGCCAAACTGGAAGTGGTACGAAAATTCCCAGTCCCACAAAAGGCCAAGGATGTCAGATCATTTCTCGGGTTGGCTTCGTACTACCGAAGATTCGTTGATGGCTTCGCTAGCATTGCGAAACCTCTTCACAAACTAACGGAAAAGGAAACCCGTTTCCGCTGGTCAGACGAAGCCCAACAATCGTTCGACCTATTAAAAGAAAAACTCACAACAGCACCAATTCTCGCCTACCCGGACTTTGGCCAAGTATTCACACTGGCAACGGACGCATCTGGTCAGGGAATAGGTGCAGTACTCGGGCAGCAAAAGGACGGTAAAGAGGTCGTCATCGCCTACGCATCGAGAGTATTAAGTAAATCAGAGGGTAAATATTCAACTATAGAGCGAGAAGCACTCGCGATTGTCTGGGCCACAAAACACTGGCGAGCATACCTGTATGGAAGAAGCTTCATAATCTACACTGATCACGCACCGCTTAAATGGCTCATGACCATGAAAGATAGTTCCAGCCGACTGGCTAGGTGGGCCCTCTCCCTCATGGAGTATACGTTCGAGATACGCTATAGGCCAGGGAAGTCCAACACGCACGCAGACGCCCTGAGCCGATTAACAGAACATGATCAGGAAGAACCTAAAGAAGCTAGAGTTTTTGTGTCACAGACAACGGGGTCAAAGACCTTAATGCAGAGGATAATTGAAGAGCAGCAAAAGGATGCGTCCTTGCTGCCAATAATTAAGTACTTGACTGATGGCACATTACCAGCTGAAAACAAAGAGGCAGTCAGCATATTGGCAAAAGAATCCAACTTTTTCCTAGAAGATGGTGTCCTATGCCATTTGTGGCATGACTACGAAGGTAGAAGACGAAAACACACCTGGATACAAATGGTGGTACCAAAATGTCTTAGAAGCGAAGTGATGGAGTTGTACCACGATGACCTAGCCGCGGGACATTTTGGAATCGACAAAACCTTCTCTAAAATTAGAACTAAGTTCTATTGGGATGGAATGTACCTAGAAATCAGGCACTGGGTACGCTCCTGCTCGACGTGCGCCACCAAGAAACCTCCGAAAACAGTCATCAAACCACACTTGAAACCAATTGAGGTCACAGAGCCCTTTGAAGTCTTGGCAGTAGACGCGGTAGGACCACTCCCGCTAACAAAAAGAGGCAATAGACACATCTTGGTGTTCATAGACCTGTTTACAAAATGGCCAGAAGCATTCCCTGTGCCTGACATACAAGCCACCACGACAGCACGGCTTTTCGTGGAAGAAGTAATTGGCAGGCATGGAGCGCCACAATCTCTCTTGAGCGATAGAGGCACCAATTTCTTATCAGAAATAATGCTGGAAACTTGCAAACTATTAGGCACGCGGAAACTCAATACAACGGCGTACCACCCTCAAACAAATGGAGCCTGCGAACGGTTGAACAAGACCATAGTGAATACACTTTCAATGTATGTGTCCAGCGACACAAAGGACTGGGATTTATTTATTCCATATGTGCTACTGGCAATCCGAACTAGCTTTCACGATTCAACCAGAGAAACCCCTTTCTATTTAGTTTATGGGCGTGACCCGTTTTTGCCCAGCGAAGCCGACATGCGCACTGTCGTCTCAGACATGCAACCTACCGACTACAAGAGTGTAATGATCGAAAGGATGTCTGAAGCTAGAGCTCTGGTACGCCAAAATGTGAGTTCAGCTCAAGAAAAACAGAGAAAGTATCACGACCACAACGCAAAGCTAACAGACCTACAGCCAGGCCAAGCTGTCTGGCTGCATGTACCCTATGTTCCAAAGGGAAGACCAGCCAAGCTATGCCATCAATGGAAAGGCCCATTCCGCATTATTAGCCGGCCAAGTCAGGAAACAGCCGTCATAGCACCGTGCACTGGAAGGACTAATAAAAGGAAGCAAGTGAATATTAGCCGATTAAAGATATGCTATTTGCCCGGTGAGTCGCTACATGAAATACAACCACCTCAAGACGACGTCAACGCTGATCAAAATCCTGTGAGTCAGCAGATTGAAGAACAGGCCCAGGATGAGACCCAAAGGAATACTCAAGAGGACACTAGCGGTACGGAAAACAAAGAAGCAGAACCACCACCAAAGGGACGAGAAGACGTCCTCAATAAACAAATTGGGCAACAAGGACAAAGGCAATGGCTGAAGAGGCCAAATACAGTTATCTGGGCAAAACTAAAAGGCTATCCAATGTGGCCTGCCCGTGTGGCACAACCAGAAGAGATAGATCTGGACCCGCCAAAGAAACCAGGAGATTGGGTTTTGGTTCAGTTCTTTGGCGACAACCTGTATAGTTACGTCGACCTAGGGAAGTGCGAACAGTACCAAGCCGGGACAACGGCTGACGCGAAAGGCAGAAGAGTTAAGAGAGCTATTGAAGAAGCTGAAAACTATTTAGCACCCAGGATGTCCACAAGAGCTGTCATACACAGGAGGATCGAACAAAGGCATACACTACTAGAACATGTAGTATTATGTGCTCTCATACTGGCCACAATATGGACCGCGGCAGCAGCAGCAGCAACAGAAAACTTCACCCATGCAAGCGAGAAATGGGCAGATACCGATAACATAAAGCTGCGACCATATCATTCAACTATACTGACCCGAAGGGGCTATCTGAACAATGCCCACGACTATCTTGAGCATTACTTAATCATACCAATGCCGCAGTACAACGTTAGTAAAGTGCACCTGCCACCATGTCCCAACTTCACCGTGGTCAGCAAAATGTTTTCATGGGTTAAAAAGCTGGTGCAAGACCTATGCGATGTCACGTATGGTCTTAATGAAAGTATAGAACTAACACATTCACGAGTCTTGAGGGAATTAAGCAATATCACCACAGACCTAGAACGCTTAACGCAGTATAAAGCTCACAGAGTGAAAGGGAAGCGCGGGCTTCTTAAAGGCATAGCTTGTTTTATCGAGTCGATATTTGGCGGGTGTTCGGGTGGCGGTGCTGACGCCGCAACCGTACGAGCCGCCTTAAAGTCAGTAGAAGCTCGAGAAGACCAGATGGCGGTAGCAGTCCACCATAACAATGATCAGATCCTAACAGTATCTCGCCTCGCTATGCAAGGCTTTAAAAATGTAGACAGCAAAGTAACCCTACTAGCAGATGCATTTCAAGGCATGCAGCGTGCGCAAGGCTTAATCGCTACAGAAATTGAAGCCGAATTCAAAAGACTAAACTTTTTAGGATATGTGGCTCAATATCAAACTGACCTAATAATCGATATAGTTACGTGGGTGAGTCACATTATACACTGGCACGATCAAATCACAGAAGCCCACCTACTCCTAAACGCCATTGAAAAACTAGAGAATGGTAGGTTAAGTTCAGAAGTTGTACCACCGCGTACACTGGTTACGCTAATTGACACCCTAAACGGGCAGCTACAAAATTTTGGATACGAGCTCCTATATGATCATACAAAGGTTCATATGTACTACAAAATGTCCACTGTAGCCGCCGTATTTTCGCACAACGATAACATTTTAATTAGAATGCGATTGCCCGTCAAACATGATGAGCAAGTATTTACACTATGGGAAATTGAGACTTTATCTATGCCAACCCTCCCTAATGGGACAGCAATCAAAATAAAACCAAACTATAACATCGTAGGTTTGAGTCTAAGCGGGGATAGCTACATCCTAATGACACAGCACTACCTACAAAAATGTACGTACGGTATTTGGAAGTCATGTCCACATCAAATGATGGCCTACCCGATAGAGCAGCTCAATTGCGAGACTGCCCTCCTAATGAATAGCCCACACAACGAAATCGAAAAATTTTGCCCGATCGAAATCGTACACAACCAACAAGCAATGTCAGTTGTTTATCTAGCAGGGAACAGATGGTTTGCAAGTGACGCAAGCGCAAACTGGCAGCTAGAGTGCAGGAATCAAACCAGCACAACCACGATAAAAAGCTGTGCACAATGCATTATCACGCTACCATGCAACTGCTCCCTTAGAATAGGAGCCACATTACTTAACGCACGTGCTGAGGTGTGCATGGTAGACCCTATTACAACTTTTTCAAAGCTTCACGCTGTAAATTTGTACGCGTTTCAATCCCCTAACGTGAGCAGCCA
>JASANF010009775.1:0-14296 GCA_030248245.1 Trissonchulus sp. WLG1_4
ACAAAAATTCTGAATGGTTAGTATGGGAACAGGATTGCAGTAAGCCATGTCACAGATCACAGATATATTACTGCAATTATTGCTGTGTATAGCATGGCGATTTTTCAATCTGGTTAAAAGACAGTGATTTTTAATTCTCATGGCACTGGCATGGTTATGCTTATTCTACAACTTTCACTGATATAGCGCATGCAGGTCAATACATGAGCAAAAGCAACAGCCAAGAAGAACATCTGCTTGAATTTTATTCTGGAGGATTTACAAGATGTGGGCGATAAATCTTTAGCTGTGAAAGTATTCCTGAAAGTAGATTTTCAGAAAGCGCGAAAAGAATTATTTGCTGACAATCTGACAAGACAAATGCTGGTTGGCTAAACAGTCAATCTGTAGCACAAATGATAATCAGTTAGAGCCCTTAATTTTGGACATCCACGTTTCACATGATTGGCATATTGACTATATATACACAATCATAATACGTCAAATGGCAATATTCAATAATTCAACGCTGAAGGCAGAAGGCACAAGTGTTTTTTCGTCAAAAATTTTGAGTCGTCTGATGTACATCCTAAAATGCAAATCTGCTGCGCAGCCGATTTTGGTTCACAGAGTGAAAATATAGGTTTGATATTGCCAGGCCCATTTTGCATTAGGCTTTGCTTGTTTTCTACATAGTCACACCCAAACAGCGCAACACGTCGAAGTCGAGTGGTCGTGTGGTCAAAAGCGCTAGTCCAAAAATTGTTGTTAGCCTGCTTCGAGGGTTCGACCCCCATATGAAGATTTTTTTGCAAAAAATTTACACAGTTTTTGTCAGCAAAACAAAGTTGACAGGAGTTTTCTTTGTAATCACGAGCATTTCCAGCAACTATGGCATGTTTTTTCGAGAAAATTGTTGAATTCATTGTGTGATGTCAACATAAAGTCAACTGTAAACAGGCATTAGTGCGTTCTATGCATTAAAATACACTCAAGTAAAAGCGAAGCCAAAATGCTAAAATAAGCAGAATTTTAACTCAGCGAAGGAACCTTGCCCGTTTTTGGGGCCTGCTTGTTTTAGTTGGCGCCAGTTTGTCTCTTCTTTCATGGTGGGGTACTTGATAACTAAATTGTGTACTGATAATTTTTTCTGAAAAATATAAAAATCTTATTTTTTTTCACTTTTAGTTGAACAGTTAGCCTAAAAAATTAGTAGAGAAAGTGTTTGTAAGAAATACTTCAAGCAGAAATGACGGAAAACTTAGCTCATACAGCTCATACCCCATTTTTCATAACCGCTATGTAGTCTACCCAGTATATACGTACGTACGTTTAGTTGATGAGGTCAAAGAGAGGTCAGCTGCCACCGACTACATGTAATAATTTAACCGGCAGCGAAGTCGAACTCGCAGCTGTTGAAGTCAACTTGGCCTCAGCTTCATTGAAGGCGTCTTCAGTGAAGTCTGAAGGCGACTTCAAGGGATGTTACTTCTGACTTGTACTGTATGTATGTACCTATGTAAGCTTTATGGCTCTAACGGAAGAAATAAAGAAATAGGCCGGTTTCGACGGCCGCATCCGATACTCTTATTCTATGAGAGTGAGACGCTAATGTACTTTTGATATGAGTTGGTGATTATATATTAATGAATAAACCTTATCATCCCTAACGCTACAAAGACAAAGAAGCTTTTGCTAATGACCTAACTCGTATCGAAATTGTGACCCTTGCCAAACGGGAAATAGTGTCGCAGCCACCGGGCGCGCATTGTGCAATCTTCCGCGTAGTCACGCAACATAGTTCATAATCGCTTAAGTATTACATAATTGCTGATTACGTTGATAGGATTAACGGGTATCCATCCCCTTACCGCCTGGAGAAACACCACAACATAGGGTTAACGTGTATCCATCCCCTTACCGCCTGGAGAAACACCACCACAACAAGGGTTGCTTCATATAGGCATGTCCGTTCACACTGATTATGAAATAAATACGCCACTTCAGATTGAGGGTGTAAAATACAGCACTCCCAAGAAGTCCGCCCCACCGGACCAATTTTCCTACGAAAATATAGCCACCCTCAGGAAAAGCCCTCCCCCTAAATTGCCTTTTTTACATACGATATTTCGATGGTTTCATGATAAATTTTACATTATTCATGTTATATTAAACATTTACTTACTTCATTTCATGCGTAGGTGGCTTCAGTTACTTGAAAGTTTGAATAGTTTCTGAACAACTTTTGTATGGTTTTGGACAGTTTCAGCAAAGCGTTATACAAAATAATCAAAATTTGGCACTGTTTGTCACAATTTTTGTCTTTTTTCTTTTCTTTTTCAGAATATTGTTTTTATATTTTTATTACTACATATATTCGTTTTAGTGATGTGGATCGGATCGGATCGGTCCGAAATTTTGATGTCGATCCGATCCGGAAGCTTGAGTGGCGATCCGATCCGATCCGATCCGATCCAAGCCCGGATCGGCCGATCCGATCGGATCCGCCGATCCGATCCGATTAAAAATTGCGTACCTTGATGAAAGTTAAAAAATCTCATTTTTCGTAAAAATATCGTTAAGTATAACTTATTATATCGAGTACATTGCTGTATAAATTTAATGATTTAGCATATGCCATATAGACAATAAGATGGAATTTTTGCAATGAAAGCTTGGTAGACAATCCCACGACCAAAAATTTTCATTAATTGGAAAATAGAAATTTCTTAATTTTGGGTCACTACTGTAGGTCGTGGATACCCACAGGTTGGGTTGGGTTAGGTAGCAATGTGAACAATGTACAGCTGTACAGGACTATCAACTAAAACGATCGATTATCAGGAGCGGTATCTTAAAATGGTGGGTCAAGGTTGGTCGTGGGTCGACTTTGACGGCGCGGGTTGGATCGTGGGTTACCCACAAGTGTTAAACCGCGGGTTGGATTGGGGCGCGGATCGAAAATTTTGATCCGCGTCGATTCTGCCTTTAACGAACAATGCACAACTCTGGTGTTAACGAAAACAATGTTGCAAGATGTTTTGTAGGCGAACATTAAGATACTTAAGATATTTCTTACATTTCACACCACACATTTAGTACGTGTCGTGACGCAACTTGAATGATGAGAAACCTCCTCTCCACTTATGTATGCATTAACTGTACGCTTCCGCTAGTATAAAGCCGATATTTTGATACATAATTTGAGTAGTAGTTATACTTGTGCGTTTGATTAATCGCTCAAAAGGTTTTTGAAATTCCGCAAAATTTTTGGCAAATTATGAAATTTTGTGGTCGAGACTCAAAACTTATACTACCGATCCGGATCGCCGATCCGAAATTTTAAAGCCGATCCGATCCGGCAAATTTAGCGATCCGATCCGATCCGATCCGACCCCCGGATCGGCGATCCGATCCGATCCGGCGATCCGATCCACATCACTTCGTTATGAAGTTCATTGTATTAATCCATTACCCTGGACTAATCAGGCATTATACATAGATATATTGTAAAAAATTACAGTGTAAAATACAAGTTTTTCCAGAATATATGTACATAGTATATCTTAAAACTTTTGTGTGCTCGAAAGTTTTCTTTAAAATGTTTGTTAGAGCGCTCTCAAGAAATTGTGCTAAAAATGTGCACAGAAAGAAACCATGTAAAGCGTAAGCCATTTATGTACATAACTATCCTGAAAATGCAATTTAGGGGGGTGATTTCCCTAGGAAAATTATGTCCGTGGGCTTCCTATGACACTGGTGTCGTGGGAAAAATGGGTCCCTGAGAAAATCACACTCCTCCCGGTCCAATTTTTCCGGGAAAATCCGCCTTCCTATTCGATTTTCGAAACCGTTTTTATGGGTTGGTCTACTTTTTTATATTTTTTCAAGGCTTTATCAAAGAAAATTTTTATAACAAATATTGGGGACCCTCGGACCTTCACCCCTGATCGACCGGATAATCCTAAAGTCCCCAAGGACCCTCGGTTTGGTGGGAGGTCATCCCCACCATTCCTCAACTTAGATGCATGTTGTCAACCAACAAATGTACCGATTAAAAATTAATGAGAGCAGTGCGGTGCCGTTAGTTTTGTCAGAATAAACGTTTTGCGTACATTTTAGAAAAAACTTCACTTTTTTCTGTTAGATTGATTTTTTTAATTGAAAGAACAGAGACTTTGATACGAAATATCTGTGAATTGTCAAACATAGTTTTAAATTTTTTTCAAAAAAAACTTTTAGGCAAAACTCGATTAACTCCTAAAAATGCTTTCTAAAATCGAAAACGGCACGTTTTCTGTCGTGGGGAGATGCTCGTTCGTAGTAGAAAAATAGGTAGTGAGAAAACGGTTTTGTTTGTATAGGGGGCGAATTTTTCTGAAAAACTGTGTCCGGGGGCGAATTTTTACGGGGCGGTGTCACTATGACAGCCGCAGTGGTACACAGAAATGAACCCTCACACTCTCAGTTGCAGACACACTGCATAGTGTAGGTATAGTACATCCTTCGCTAATACAGAGTAATATTGTAAGGATCGCAGACCGGTTAAGGCCGGTTCACGCTCGTCCTTTTCATTTTTGTCTTTTTGTCCTTTGTACTTTTGAAGAAAATTTTACGTCCTTTTGATGAATTTCCTTTGTGTTTTTGAAGCTGTCCTTTTGTCCTTTTATCGTCCTTTTGAAACTGTCCTTTTGTCCTTTTGTCGTCCTTTTATAAATGTCTATTTGTCCTTTGGTCGTCCTTTTCTCGTCCTTTTTACTTGTCCTTTTGTCTTCTTGGAAACTTTTGATTTGCGCTCGTCCTTTCGTAAAATTGATAAAAGGACATTTTCCCAGGACAAAAAGACTATATTTACGAAATGTTTGAAGTCATGTGACCATGAGACACTGGTTTGGCTTGAGTTGCGCTCGTTTTTTATATGCTCCAGTTGTTTTGTTTTACCTTTTTGTTTTTTGCTATCAGTGTCTTTTGAAACTTTTTGTTGTTTTTGATTTTTGTTAATTTGCATATATATGTTTTGTTAAGTGTATTATATTCGTATTCTTAAGTGCAGTCCTGTTGGAATGGTTTTCCGCTTTCGGGTTGTAGATGAAAGGCCGTTGTCTTCAATCAACATTTCAGTAAAATCTTTTTCAGAAGACATTTGAAAGCAAATTAAAGCTAAAACCATTAAGAACAAAATTAAGTAACATAAAAAACTCTAAGCACTAAAAACTTTGAAAAAGATATACCTGACATACCTAAAACACACATATCAAACAATATAAAATTATTTAGTTAAGCAGGCGCTAATATCATCGGTGAAAAACTTAAATGAATTTGATTAGCTAAGGACAAAAGGACACTTTCAAAAGTACAACAGTGTTGTACTTCTCAAAAAGACAAAAGGACGACCCAAAAAGTCAAAAATAATTTTCAAAAGGACGTCAGGACAAAATCATTCAGTCGTCCGCACAAAAGCACGACAAAAAGACAAAAGGACAAGGACAAAAGGACAAAGACAAAAGTACAAAAGGACAGGGAAAAAGGACGACTCAAATTTTCGAAAGGACAAGTGAAAAGGACACGCACAAAAGGACGAGAAAGGGACACCAAAAGGACTACAAAAGGTCGAGAAAAGGACGACAAAAGGACGAGAAAAGGACAAAAGGACAGGGAAAAGGACGAGCGTGAACCGGCCTTTAGGGTATACGACGGCCAATCTCAAGGCTTGGCCAATAGTCAATTGTGGCTGTCATCTTCTCCTTTTGGTCGTTTTTTTGTCCTTTTACTTTTGTTCGGGTGTCCTTTTGAAAACGTTCTTTTGTACTTTTCCTTTTCAGTTGTCCTTTTGCTCGTCCGTCCTTTTGTTCTTTTGAAAACGCCCTGTTGTGTTTTTGAAAGTGTCCTTTTTCTTTTGTCCTGTTGTCCTTTTCTAATTTTGTCCTCTTGTCCTTTTGAAAGTGTCCTTTTTCTTTTGTCCTGTGGTCCTTTTGTAATTTTATCCTGTTGTTCTTTTCAAAAGTCCTGATGTTCTTTTGGGCTGTCTTTTTCACCTTTTGAAAAGTATGTCATGTATGTAGAGCAATGCTCTACTTTTCAAACTGTCCTTTTGTCTCGACCAATCAAAATTCAGTATGCTAAAAACTTTATTATGTATATTTTTGACTAGGGTCGTGTAAAATTTGGTAATTGGTATGCGGTCACAGTTCCGTTTTTTGTGATAGATTTTACTTTTGCTGTGTTCAAATTTTACAGTTTATCATGCAATATGCAATGATAAACAACGCTTATAGCTCGGGCACACCGATAAGGTCAAAGGCCGTACGCCCGTGAACCAAAAGAGGTCGCAAGAGTGTGACAGGAAATGCGCAAATGTCGCACGAACTTATCCGGAGTTTCCCAGTTGACGAATGACTGAAAAAAATCGCCATAAACGGTGTCTCACAAACTTTAAGGGGTGCACACTGCACAAGCGTTTGCGTCGTCGCCGCAAGACAAAGGCAGAAATAACGGGGTACGGGGGTACTGACTGACTTGCAGCAACTCGTTTACTCCGAGCAAAACAAACCAAACTGCAAAAACGTACTGACAACAAACACGTGACCTTGTCCTTGGTTTTGTTCTTTTGCTGTTCTGGGGAAGCCCCAAACACGACAGGACAAAACAGAGAGAAAAGAAGAAAAGGATTTTTTCAAAAGGATAGTTTGAAAAGGACAAGGACATTTTGAAAAGGACAAAGCGCTTTTCTAAAAGGAGAAATAGTCGCCGAAAAGGACAGCCAAACTAAGAAAAGGACGAGTCTCATTTGCAGTCAAAAAATTTGCAAAATGACAAAAGGCCAAAATTCAAAAGGACGCGTATGAACCGGGCTTAAAGCTACATACCTATTACGCCTATTTGTCCAGGCCAGGATAAAACCGAACATTTCGGTTTGTGTATTTACCTATTAGGGAAACGTACCTGCTTATACATGTAATAGCTTAGGCTAAGGCAATTTAGCTAAACTAATATTCAATCAGACTTAATGTAAGTAGATAAGATACATACCTACACTTGCTCCACATAGGGAAGTGTCAAAAACAATAAAATAACGAGGAAATAACTTTACTGCAAGCAAAAATTTTGGATAGTACCATAGAATCAAACGAATAGCAACGACACAGGGACGGATAATAATAAACAGTATATATCAGTTACCCAGCTAAAACAGTGATACACAGGAAAACTTTATGTATCATTCTATGCTGAGAACATGGCTTACCACAAAATCAACCTATATAGCAAACGCATGAAACCTATGTATATCTCGTAGTAAAAAAGTTCTTCTGATAGCTAGTTAGTTTGAAAAACATCTCCTATGTTTTAGTACATTTTTTAAAGCGTAAAATTTTTTGTATTGATAACACTACTGCACGATCGCGCACCTTAGCGAGCCACAAAGAGCACCACACTGAACAATTTACAGTACCACAGAAAAGCACCCAAAAATAGCCAACAAAACCTTTCAAATCCACTAATAAAGGTGTTTTATGTAAATATAGTAATATAGTAGTACCGTTGATATAAAACTGTCATATGATTAAAAATATTGCACCACGTCGAAAATACAATAAAAATATGTGTAAGTACGGGTACAAAAGCGGTAAAATACTGACCGTTAAAACTTGTGACCACCACGAAGCAAAAACACCGAATTATTTTCGGAGCTCATTACACCTTTTAATTTTCACAAAAAATCTTATTAAAGTATAAAATTTCTAAATTAAGTTTAAATTTTAATTAATTAAAAACAAACTGTCTATAATTAAAATGAATTTTTGCAATAACTGAAAGTACACCGGATTAAATAAGACAATTATTACTAAAATACAACTCGCAATATTAAAATGCATAACAGTAAGCTATGTAAAACACAAGAAGGCCGTGTATCTAAAATGGACTAATGAGACTCGACCAGTTTAAAAAAATCCACAAATCAGACTTAAATCGAACAGCTTTGAATCTTCTATGGTTTAGCAATCTGAAACGTATAAAACTGAAAAAACGATGATAAAAAATGATAATTAAGTCAAGTCTATTTAATCCATTTTAAAGGCCGAGATAAGTATATATAGCAGACAAGTGAGGAAAGTTACCAGGATTGCACAAGTGATGGACAAACAACGAGTCGTAACACAGCTGACACGGAATACAAAAGGACAATTAGTGGCAAATGCGAAAAAACACGGGCCTAAGGTCTGACCAAAAAATGCTGGACCCGGAGACAAAAAGAAACGCAATTTCATTACGAGAAGAACGAATTGTAGGCATCAAGAGTACAGCGAGTAGTCAGTCACAAAAATCACGCCACCTGTTTTGTCTCAGGGTTCAGTCATTTCTGGTGATACTGTAGTTAGGAAGATCAGAAGCTCAAATCAGATCAGAAGCTTTAGTTTCAACGACCGAGGTAAATTTAACCTAAAACCAAGGTATGTCGCATTTGCTCAATATTATAAGTCAAAACAAAAAATAATAAAAATAAATGGAAAGTGGACAACATCACAAATACCAAAAACAAAGAGTTAACGAAATCCTAATAAATGGCACCAGACAAAGTTTGCTA
The DNA here is from genome assembly GCA_030248245.1 of Trissonchulus sp. WLG1_4. NCBI lineage: Eukaryota > Metazoa > Nematoda > Enoplea > Enoplida > Ironidae > Trissonchulus > Trissonchulus sp. WLG1_4. Next base: position 8,564 of record JASANF010009775.1, read on the forward strand.
TTTTAAAAATCATATCAGTTGAAAAAACTTACATCCTAAAAAAATTCTGACCATAATGCAAATTATTATCAAGTAAAGTTTAGATTTGATTCGGATAGACAAGTTCAAAAAAATGCCGTTCGTAACACATCAGGCTTCTGACAATATTAAACAAAGATTATGCATACTAAAATTGTGCAAATATAGAGGATACGCAAAAATAGCAATGACACATAACTCAGAAGCTGATTTTCACTAGTACAAACCCAAGTTATAAAGCTCAATTTGGGCCATATTTTATAAAAAAATAAGCAATTTTTTGCAATATGGTTAGAATACAACCAAAAATATTCAAAAACAAGATAATAAAAAATAAATATAAAAAATAGAAGTCTTGAAGGCGGTTTCAACGGTTGAAAGACTTGCATGATTCAAAAAAATTATTAGCTTTTCATTCATTACCTTTAAAAATATTTTTAACCTCATCTTCACTTATTCAATACTTATTTTTCAGCGCAACCAAACCGAGCTTTAACAATAGACATACAGGCAGTCAGGCAGGTTGTTAGGTCACTATTAACACCAGCACCAAGAGTACACAATCAGACTACAGGTCAGGTGATGTACTCTTGCTAGTGTTGACTGGCAGGAGCAATGTCTACTCCATATCCCGGTGTGGATCCACCTCCTCTTCGAAATCGCCCTCATCTTCTGCAGTGGCTTCTTGATATTGCTGATATTCAGATACCTGAAATAGAAACAAATGTTTCTAAGGGCCCAGTTCGTTACCGAATTGACGGGTTGGACTATTTTAGTGTGATGCTTATAATATACAAAATTTTTATACCGTTGGGTTCTAGTAAACTGAACTTGCTTAGTCTGATATAGCATTCTAATTTACATTATCGTCCCTTTAAATAGCAAAAGCGAGTGACTAACCAAATCATTCATGTTGGACTCGGCCTCGGTGAATTCCATCTCGTCCATTCCCTCGCCAGTGTACCAATGCAAAAAGGCCTTGCGACGGAACATAGCTGGAATCATTCATAAAAAATAATTAGAAAAAGCACGGTTTTTTTGCTCAAATTTGTGCTCATTTGAGCATTGGAACATAAAAATGAGCATTGAAAAATAAAAATGAGCATAGAATGTAGGGCAAAAAAGTTAAACTTTAACTTTAACTAAAATTAAAAAAATTAGGGGTCTTACTTTAACTTTAACTTTAACTTCAAAAAAGTTAAGGGTCTTACTTTAACTTTAACTTAATTTAAATTCAAGCACCCATACTTTAACTTTAACTTAAATTCCGCCAAATTCTTAACTTTAACTTAAATTATAACTTTTATAAATCTAAACTTTTTTATAACTTTTTTGATTTACGGTAAGATAATTTAAGAAATATTTATTGATGTTCTAGTTAACCAAAATTGTTGTCAAATTTATTTTTTTTCTTCCGAAGCTGTACACAACCGTAGTCCGTAATTGTTGGTCGTGGTACCTATTTTTACTGCAGGCCGCTCAGCTTAACGCATTCACAACATATTTTAAGGGGCTCATATAATTGTATTTTTGAAGTAGTGTAGTGATATATTTGTTCCTTTTAGAGAATCATCTCTGCAACTGTAAAAGTAGCAGCCCCATGTTGTTCAGCGAATATAATTAACACGTAAAGTCAGTATGGGAACTGACTGCTCTTTTTTTGAAGACATTTTTTTTACAATTTTTAATGAAATATTGGTCACTTTGGGTATTGACTATTGAGTTGTCAAAACTTTGTAATTTAAGAACTTTTGTTTGGTAATTATTAAACTCGATACACATACGAATCACTTGATTGTCTAGCCTGGGGCCGTATTCTCAAAATTACCTGCGGGTAAAGTTAGGCTAACTTTACCCACAGGTAAGGTGAAGGTAAAATCGTATTCTCAAATAATGACTAAAGCCAACGTGACAGCTGAGGTTACGTTCGATATTCGGGCCAGAAAAGTGGTTTATCTTGTTTCGCAGCTAAAGTTATTGTATTGTGCAAATTTTTAACCTCCTCAACCACCGATCTTAACCTTGTTTTCAATTTTTGTTCCTTCTAGAGAAGGAACATTTGTTATCGTTTTTTGTTCCGATAACAGAAATGTGTAAATTATGCAGGTGCCCAGCCTATGTTTTGTGTGTATTCCTAGCACCCAGACACCTTCAGTCTTTTTTATCACATGGGGAGTGCCGATTTTAACTGAGGCAGTTTTTCGGATTAAAACTTTTGATGGCGATTACCGTCAATTGTCCCGAATACCTGAAAACAAACAAAAGACGTTATAAAATTTTTCAATGGAAAACTTGGCTGATATTATTCTGCTTTGAATGTTTTTTATTTTCAAATTAAGCAGCCCCCCCTGTTCTTGATATTCGACAACGTCAAATAGACATCTGATGATGACGGCAGCCAATGAAATTTGATATGCAAATTGCAAAAAATTTTTGACCAGTAAATTTCCAGACGGGGCGGGCTTTTAACATTTAACTGTCTCTGATTGGTTTAATACGCAGACGGGGAAGAATAATATGCAAATTAGGAATTTTTTGTTAGGCGCTCAGTCTGTAATCAAGTTGAGCATCAATGTGGTCTTGGTCTCAACGAGGTGAGGATTTGAAAGTTTTCAAAGGTATAGGTATTCGATATTTTGATATGTATATATTCGATATATTCGGTATGTATATTTGATATTTTATATAGGTACATACTACATTCATGGGTGCTGGTGCATAAGTTGAACCCGCCTACGGTAAATTTTGAAAGGGATCAGCTTTTCAAAAACTTGTTAATTTTATTATAAAATTATAATGAAATTATTTTAAAGTTTTATCATAAACCAAAATAACAATTTTTCAACAAAGTGCTGTAACAAATTCTTGTAGACCTGAATTATTAATCATGAGTAAGTAAGAAAATATTTTATGTAGGTAAGCATTTTGGATATAATAACAAACATTCCAAGGTGAATCAAAGCGTCACAAATTTTCTGGTAATTTTTGTAAAATTCTCAGCAAGTTTTTCAGACGAGACACAACTGTTATCAACAGTCGTGCGTGTCCACTGGATGAATGAAGTCTGCGAACAATACTTAATATTTACGCAATATATTTAGGTGGGTAATTACCATATTCCAGAGTAATCAACGTGAAAATCTTGCCCTCGCAATTAATACAGTTTAGTCGGAATAGTCATTATATATGAAGATTGTTCAGTGTCAAAACTTTGCGATCAACATGGAATTATTATGTTTCAATTAGTTCACAGTTTTCGGCTGGTAGGCATCGCAAAGCACAAAAGGAATTTGTGTTGACATCAGTCGTGATTGAACCGTGCCGTTTTTAGTTATTAAGCGCTCAAAGTAGAAAGTTTGTTGAATTTCTGCATTAATGTATGTACATATATATACCTCAATCCATAATATTAATACGGCAACCTAACACTTGCCGTAGTTGACGGCTATATGTAGTAACTGCTTTTACTTATATTATACATACATACATGTACTTATGTAGTGTTTGTGACCGGCCGGAATTTTCGGCCTGCCGGACGGCCGGTTAAAATCAGCCGGCTGGCCGGACAAATTGGCCAGCCGGTCAAAAACACTTGGCACTTGGCATGAACATCTCTGGGGAGGAACCCTGCTCCTTTTAGGGGCAACTTGTTACTTTACCTTTACCCACAGAATTAACTTTACCTTCACCTTACCTATGGGTAAAGTTAGCCTAACTTTACCTGCAGGTGATTTTTAGAATACGGCCCCTGATGTCTGTTTAGTACTTTCCTTCAAAATAGTCTTAACTAGACATCGCTACCCTTCGAATTAGCGTTTGTCGAGTGGTCAAAAGTGCTAGTCTACAAGTAGTTGATACTTCGAGTGTCTGACCCACATACACATGTTCCATTATTTGCGAAAAATGTACGCAACTTGTGTCAACAAAAACTGTTGTGATCGTAGATTTTCTTGTCAAAATATGCAACTGCGTGATTGAATTGATACCAAATTTGCCTATAGTTGTAAGATTTGATGTCACCACTTCGATTTCGATCTCATGTCGGGCCAAGGCGTACCCAGGGGGGAAGGTTGGTATTCCCCCCGAAACTTTTTCTCAGTGATTTTTTACACAAGAGTCCCTTTGATTTTTATGGTCCGCTCAAAAAAATTTTCTGATACGTCTCCAACTGACCAACTTAGGCCTAAAAATAAAAAAAATTGCCCCCAATTCTTTCTAGGGGCTGCCCCCTCAGACCCCTGCGTCTATGTGGCTTATTATTCCTTGCTATTATTTTTCATCAAAGCCTGTGCATGTACATTATGCTGCATTTAAATGTCTATATACACGAGTAATACACTGTCTGAATGTCTGATGTGACGTTACCATCTTTTGTTTTAATTTTCTGTCAGAAAAAATTTCTGATACGTTTCCAGCAGTCCTGCTAACCAAATTTGATCTAAGCATGGAAAAAATGGTAGGGGGCCGGTAGGGGGCTGCCGCCCACAAACTCTTGCAACATTGTGATTAAGGGAACTGTCGTTTGTTAGGCGTTATATAAATTTTAAAATTGCTTAAAAGTGCATTTTAACTCATTACAAAAAGTCTAAGTCATTCCCCCTCAAAATTTTTTTCTGGGTAAGCCACTGATGTTGGACGTGTATGATACTATGATGATCCAAGTTGGTTCTTTCTAGATATAAACAAACAGCAGATTCGTAATCAGGTGCTCACTTTACCCCTATCAAGAGTACATAGGAAGAGTGTGACACCATAGCGCTGTGACCGCCCACGGTTTGTAAAACCTACAAAATGACCCAGAGACGCCCTGCCGCCACGTTTGCGGTTAAATCTCGTTCTCAGGAGTATTTTGAGGTGCTGCACTCAAATCCGGGGCGGACCGTGACCCCCAAAAAGGGGGGATATATACGGCATAAGTTATTCTACCTTATTTGACTTTTTTACTAGATTTACTATGACTTGTGCTCGGATGTCGGCTATGCTGTTTTCGATAAATTACGTCTTGAAAACAGCGGCGTACCCTGAAAAAAAATTTGGTGGAATGACTTCTCGAATTTTCGTATGAGTTAAAATGTATATACTTTTTAGCAATTTTAATACTTTCGCGTTTAATTCGAGTTAACAAACGAAAAATCACTAACCTACAAAATTGCTGGGGTCTCGAAGCGACAGCCCTCATAAAACATTGAGGAAAATGTGACTTTTAGGCTAAATTTGGTCAATTGGAGACGGCCAGACTATAAAAACTTGGTCGGCCAGACTATAAAAACGAAAGTGGGGACTCATTTTCAGTCGCAAAAAAGCCGGCGCTGGCCGGCCGGCCGGTCAAAATCGACCGGCCGGTTAAAAACACCGGCTGGCCAGCCCGATTCAACAGACTGATAAAATTAGGCCAGCATAACAATCCGTCAGGCTAAGTTATGCCAAAATGACACTCTGGATTTGGATCAATACGTGGGTTTTGTCCAAAAAATCGGCCGCTCCCGCCGGCAGGCCAGCCGGCTTTTACCGGCCGGCTGGCCGGCCGAAATTCTCCGCCGGCCGGCCCGCGGCTTACGCGGCCGGTCACAAACACTACGCCCTTGGTTTGCCCATAACGATAACTGTTTTATTTAATAGCATTCATTAAAGGATGGTACACGCAATGGTGAAGACTTAACAGCCCTAGCCAGATGAAACCGCAATGAGAAGTTAAGTTAAAAGTTTTTAGTTTTG
>JASANF010009776.1:0-107945 GCA_030248245.1 Trissonchulus sp. WLG1_4
ATTTTAAGATTTTTCTAATTTATTGAGGGACCGTATACTTACTAAAAAATGCAAAACTTTTCAATAAATTAGCCAATAGCACAAAATAGCGCCTAAATAGCGCAAATAGCACCCTCAGGTGCTATAAGCGCTATTCAAGATCAGCATCACTATTTAAAGAGAAATTAACACAAACACCAATAGGGCAGCGTAGCTCAGTCGGTAGAGCGTTAAGCTAGTAATCTAGCAATGGGTGGTTCAAATCCCCCCTGGCCATTTTTCTGTAGAAGTTTCATCCATATCCAAAAAATAGCACATATAGCACCGTCGATAGCACTTATAGCGCAAATAGCGCATATAGCACTCCCAAAAAGCGCTATAGCGCCAATAGCGCATATAGCACCTTCGATAGCGCATATAGCGCAAATAGCGCATATAGCACCCCCAACAAGCGCTATAGCGCAAATAGCGCATATAGCACCTTCGATAGCGCATATAGCGCAAATAGCGCATATAGCACCCCCAAAAAGCGCTATAGCGCAAATAGCGCATATAGCACCCCCAAAAAGCGCTATAGCGCAAATAGCGCATATAGCAAATTCCATAGCGCTTATAGCGCATATAGCGCATATAGCGCATAAAAAAAGCGCTATAGCACAAAAAGTGCTATTTCGATTTCGCTTACACGCGTTCGTTACCAGATTGTAGACCACTCTATTATAGTTTTCGGTTAGAAAGCAGGCAATATCATGCCAAGTTTTTAATTAGTCAGACACAACATCACGTGCCGTATACATTTTTAAACTGCTAATGTAAACTGATTAGAACTTTCTATTCGCACAATTAACCTTGAAAATAATTAAGTTTAGTCAGGTACAAACTTGTTTTCGGCTATAATTACGCATCAATTTTAAAATGGCTTTGAAAATAGTTACTAAATTTTATCGATTCACACAGTAAATTTTATGCTGGTGCCCAAGATCATGAATTCTGTTCAAGTGTCATCAGATCAAAGTATCACCGTAAGTTCACATACAATCGCAATAAATAAGTAAACTTTGCGTGAAACAATTGTTGTGTTGTAAATGAGAATTAGGAGGCTATGAGAGAGACTATAAGTGACTATGAGGCTCGGGGGCTGTGGTGTAGTGGTTAGCATTCTTGTCTTCGAAGCAAGCGGCCCGGGTTAGGTTCCCGGCGCCTCCACTTCTTTCATTCTTACTAAGTTGGGGCCTCATCTTTTTTTCACCAGTTCCACCAATGTTGTCCGAAACATGCCTAATCAAAATTTTGAGTCGGGAATTCATCCGATCACCCCTGTTATATTTGTGCGCAATTGTACGCTTTCATGGGTTTTTTTGATGACTAATATGCTCCCATTTACGGCGCTACAAGCCCGGTTTATACTTGTCCCTAAGGACACAAGAACAGGGACAGGGATAAATTTCAATCAGCTGCTGTGAAAAATTGGCAGAAGCGTTAGGCTATTTTTTACATACCATCAGGAAGTGGCCTCAACATTTTTCATGCAAAATATTGGCTGATTTGACCCGGCAGTTTTCCTGGAACTGCGGAAGGACAAAACAATGGGGGATAAGGACAAGGATGAAATGGGCTTTAGCGGGCAATGCTAGAACTGAATTCGCGGCATAGCCTTAGCCTTCGAATTGGCGATTAAAAAAATGCAGGATGGTAGAAGTGTAAAAAACGTACAAGTTTTTTCTGTAACACTACAGTCAGCTATTTCAGCATGCTGGCATAGTAAAACCGCACAGTTCTCGTATAAAAAGAGTCTCATTGATAATTACAAAAAGTTAATTTGGCAAATTACAAAAATGAAGTTTCGGTCAGCACTCAGCACAAGATTTGATGTTTTTTACTATGTTTTGTCATGTTTTCTATTCTTTTTTAGTTTCATGCGCTAAAGTTTCGAACGAGTGATCATTTGCTACTGCGCTTGGCTTTTATTCCACTTTTTGTTGTCACCGTCGGCTTTGCAATATCAGGGACTGTCTGGCAATTTCAGCAATATTTCAGTTATCCTGTTTTTGTGGATACTAAATTTGTTTCCAGCGTAGTTTTCCCATCGGTTACAGTCTGCAATTATAGCCCGTACTTTCGGCAAAAAATGTTATGGTTTGACATTGCTGAAACTTATGTAAGTTTTTTTAGCTAAATAAATTCATAATGGGTTTAAATTCATAACCTAACACTAACGCGAAGGTTTTCCTTTACGCGAAATAGTTAAGTTTTGGCTCAAAACACTTAAAGTGTTAGTGTTTAGCCATCACGGAAAACTTTAGTGTTAGCAAGAGTAAATAATAGGAAAAGTATGACACTCTCCTTATTATGCCTTGGGCCTTGCGTCCACTGCGGAGCGCAAAATAACCGATTAAAAATAGCCATTTAGACCGACAATGATTTTGCAACACGAGCTGTTTCATTGGCACTGGGTCTTGAAATTAGTCCGTTTCAGTTTCAGCTTCAGAAGCACAACAAATTCATTGATGTACAATTGATTCGCCTGTTTCAAATTAGTCAGTAAACTGAAACTGTTTTAGTTACAAATGCGAGAACGACTGCAAAAATTTGATAAACATAATAAAACGAAGCAATCCCAAACAAGACAAAAACGTATGTGAGCCACCTTGCTGGTTTAGTGTTTTGTATTGCATATTCAATGTGGCAATAATTGTGCATTTAATTTGATATGATTTTGGCACACTTGACTCGTTTTTGACCTAAAAACTTATGTCCAAATGAAGGAGCTAACATAAGTGAGACACTGTAGCGTGGTCGTAGTAGGTAGGCGAGGCAAGACAAGTAAAGGCATGAGAAATTGTAAAGTTTATTGGGCTGAGCAGGGGCACACCAAAAAAAGAGCAGTTGAATGCAGACAAGTAGACTGATTAACCATGCACAGCGCGCGTTTATATAGTGTAAAACGCGTATGCAAATTAGATGTAGTGTAATATGCAAATGAGCTAAGCGCGCATGAAAGTTGTACAGCATGAGTCATCGCTATCACCAACTTTCATGCGTGCGCACGTACCACACTACAGATGCTAAACTATCACTACAAGGACTCAACTTATTACTTAATGCAGTAACATGGTAAGCAGATTTGGAAGCAGTTTGGTCCGACAAAAGTTTAAGCTGAGTAAAAGTAAGATTAAAGCCACAAAGTTAAGTTAGGATTTGCTCAAGATACGGTTATTCCCAATTTCGACACCACGTGACGAATATATATAGCCATCCATAGTCCATCTACACTAGACGATGCCTGTAAAACTTGTTTATAGGTTTTGATCAAAAACAAACAAACTGCCCTGAAGGTTGGATCACAGGCGATAGAAGCTGCTACAGAAGAGTGGAATATCATTCTGATAACAAAAGTTTTGTTGACTATAATTCCACAGAGAGACGATGCCAGATGTTGCATCCGCAGAGTCATCTGCCAAGTTTTATCGATGCACAGCAGTTGGCAAACTTTCATGAAATCAAGTATGTCAACAGTTCTTCAAATGTATTCCAAGCTTTTGCACCAACATGTTGAGAATTGTTATCTAGAGGTTTCTATACCAAATGCGCAACTGATTGTTAGTATGTGCACAATAAACAGACGTATTTTGGATTTGTCTGTATCTGGGTTTCTCGACAAACTGGCTATTTGAACAGCAAACAATTATTTGCAGCCACTCATTGCTAAGCTCTTCTTGCTTAGTATTAAGGGGGAGGGCTACCCAGGTCAAAAATTAAAGTTCTCCAATTTTGCTAATATTCACATATGTTACTCCCCCAAGGTACCTCTACCTCAGATAAGAACAATTGAGTTTGAAGGTGCACTTTTGGTTCAGTGCGTTTGTCAGTGTATTTACATAGGCAAAAGTAAGCCAAAAAGCCAAAAAGTAGCCCTTAGTTGGACAGTTCTAGCACAAACCACATCACGCCAATCAGGCTGAAACTTAGCATAGTAGTAGCCCACATGTAAGCGCAAAATCGTATGATCCGGATTTTTGATATGTATTTTCAAATCTAAAATCGAAGGCGAAATGTGAAAAAATTGCCGTTTTTTGGGCCCGCCAAATTTGAGTGATTTTACATTTGGCGTCATTGCTCATGTCATAGGCGAAAATTTAAAAAAAATGGATCATAGAGGTTGAGATATGACGTTAGGCTATCGAATCATGTAAAAATCAGCTTCGTCAGTATTAACAAAAATTTCGAGTAAAGCGACGCTTTGCAACCACAAAAAATTTTTTTTGAGCCTATGATTTACACGTAAAATTGAATTTTTGGGAGCCCTTAGTAAAAAATTGGCAAAAGCATTGGTTCCAGTTTGTTACATCTGCGATGCGCCTTCCCTGGGGCTACATTGTGTGCAAATTTGAAGCGAATCGGAGAACCTAAAATTTTCACTTTTACTGGTAGCCCCCCCCCCCTTAAGGTGGCGCTCAGGGGAACCGACTTTGGCGTTTAATTTTTTTCAGCGACATTTTTGACCATAATGTCTTGTAGGAAAGTTGTTCAGAATGAAAATGAAAAGAGCTTTCATTTGATGTGCATATTGCGATAAAATTTTTTTTAATATTTTTTGGACGATTTTGTAGCGGCAGCATAAAAATTTTTGTTTTAATATAAAATGATTACTCATATCACTGAAATACGCTGTTTCTTAGCTTTAAAATGATGTATTAAACATAAGAATACGTTAAAGCTTTGCTGAGTTATTTAGCCGGGAAAGCAAATAAACAAGTGGGTCCCTAAAAGGGACAAATTCCTATGTAGTGGCGTAAAAATATTTGTAGTCAGAATTATAACAGTTGTCAGTCGGCAACATTGAAAGAATTAGTTTTCAGTTCTATGTACAAACTACTTATGTACTACTATGTAAAAGCAAAGTCAAATTTTTAGTCTAAAAGTAAATGCTCCATGTTTTTCTGTGAAGGATAGTTGGGCGAGGCTAATGCCAGACAGTTCATTTCAGAATTTCAAAACAACTTTTAATATTTACTAATTCTAATTATTTACTGTCTAATGCGCTACAGAGCAATAGCTCATGCAATTCTCGGCAGTTTTTAGTAGTAGTAGTAGTAGTAGTCGTAGTAGCAGCAGTAGTTGCATTGTGCTGTCGTCTGCTGAGGTGACCCTATTGCAGTTCTCAGCTTTTCACCGTCGTCCGTAAGTATGTGCTCTGCAGACGTTGTGACATAGTAATGCTCATGTTGACATTCGACAATCCTACCCTTTCTAGCTAAACAACCATTCTTTCCCCCTAAAAGTGGCAGTTGGGCTAAATGTGAAGTGCTGTTTAGAATCTGTAAGCTCTCCGTTCCGTTTGCATGCACGGTCGGTCGGTACCGCCCATTCCTCTGCCGCACGAAATCCACTGTGCAAAAGCGTTTCTTCTTTGACTCTTCTGCTTTTGCGGGAACGGCCGCCACCAGTTACGACAACGCGCGGCTGACTGACTGATTGAGCAGTAAAACTGATTTGCATATTCTATTAGGGCAGCTCCACCTTATTGCCAGTTGATTGGTTGTTTGTTCATGTACGTAGACTGTATTACTGTTGATTGGTGCAAAACTCAGAACTAATTTACATACGTTCTGGATTGGCTGGCCAATTTAACAGCTATCCATCAACTTCCAGACAGCAAAGGGGGGCACGGGTAGAAAAGTTAGAATTCGCGCTCAAACACAAGTACGTATTAAGAAAAATTTCAAAATTGAAATAAACTTTTAGGTTTTCCAGAAAAAGATGTATTCTTATAGGTTTGTGTTTATTTTAGGTTTTATTTGGATTTTTGGCCCCCATTGGCAGAAAAAAAAGACTGCCATAAGTTAGGCCTATGGTAAGCATAGGCTCAGTCGTGGCTCGTAGCACCAAGCATGTACTCTTGGTGCTACGAAATGATTCCATATATTCCGCCTCTAGGCGGAATAAAAATGAAAAACCTAAAAAGCTGATAAATCTTCGAAAATGTCAAATATTTGATTTAATTTCCTAAAAAATTGAGTATGGCTTTTGGTAACTTTTTCAACGGAACTATGCAGGCCTAGGAAAGGTCTAATTTTTTAAAAAGTGAAACGTGTGGGCAAACCTCACATTTTTGCGCAGCGAAGTCGACTACTTTTTTTTGATCTAGCTCCCTGCTGCCAATTGGGATCGAGTTGAAATTTTGCACAATGAAAAAAAGAATATAAATGCAGACGTCGAAGTTTTTCGAATTTAAATTTTTGGCTCCCAGCACTTTTTGTAGCCGCTCAAACACAACTGATTTTGGAAAAATCGATTTTTTGAAAAATCAATAATCAAAATCGAAAATCAAAGACATTTGACGTCTAGATTTTTAAAAGATCTTTTTATCGATACCAAAATTGTCAAAATCGGTTGAAGTTTCGCTGAGCTAGGTCAAAAACAAAATTAGTGTGAATAGAAAATTTGACATGGTCATAAAAGTTGACACATTCACATTAAAGTGCTGAACTGTATTGTAAATAGGTTTTTTTGAAGTCTCTTTGATGTACAATTAAAGTGGTATTGCTACTTATTGCAAATGCTTAGCGTCGAACATGAGTTTTGTTGCTGAGCGCTACCTTAAGCTAAGTCTTGACATAAAGGTTGTTATTATAAATGGCTAGTTTTTTAAAAGGGATTTTAGTATCGTACAGAATACATCTATAACACTAACAGTGTACATATTTATGCAATTTGTGCTACAATTTTATGGTTCAGCTAAGTAGATGATCTTATTTTAACGTAAGTGGTTTCTGATGAGTTCAGGATTAAGCGCTGAAATCTGAATGTGACAAGGCGTAATCGTAGTCTCGATCTGTCATAGATTTAATATAAGTGGTCCCAGCAAAGACACAACATTGGCAGTCATTAAACCGACAACTAAACGAGGATTTTATCTCACCTGGAATAAAACGTGTCGAATAAGGTCAGTTTAGGAGCTGTTATGTATCGCTGTTAAAAAATCTTACACTGTGATGTAATGTCGGTGTAGTCTCTTCTGTCATACGAAGTTGTTAAAATCATTAAATCAACGAAAGTGACATATTTGCTGATGTTTACTAATCAAAGTAACATTTTTGAGACCTTAGTTACAAAAAGTTATTGTATCGAACAAGCCGTGTCAAAGACCTATTCACACGAAGAAGTATGAGCAGTCGCATCAGCGGGCGCACAAGCAGGCGCATTCTATCATTAGGATTGTGCTTATGAAAATGTTATGAATTTGCTAATCAGCAAATGGACTTGGTTGTGCCCAAATTAGCTCGTTAGTTAGTTTACTATCTATTTATATAACTCAAATTTAGACACGTTCAAATTTCCAAAGGCCAAACATGGCAGGAAGTAACTGCTCAAAACATCACCCTTTTTGCTGTGACAAATCGATACTTTAAAACAGTTGCGTTTCAATTTCGCAAAGATATGGAAGCAGAAGGATTTGATTTGATTTGCCAAATTCAACTGAGCCAACAAGATCTCTGTGCTCAAACGGGTAAAACGGGAATTTCGGTGGCATATACACGCCTTGAGTTGAGTTTAACTTCAATCTAAATTTCTTCCTATGTTATGTAGTCACGGAACATTTTGCTGTTCAGGACTGCCTATTTGGCTGAACCTTCCTGGGGCAGATACAAACACATAACCGAACCGAACCGAACCAGGACACCTCATTGATTATCAAACCGAACACCTACCAGGACCCGATTTATCGAAGCAAAATGTTCGTCATCGAAAATGTTCGTCATCGAAAATGTTCGTCATCGAAAATGTTCGTCATCGAAAATGTTCGTCATCAAAAATTTTGGACTGATCAAAACATGTTCGATAACGAACATTTTGTTTCGATAAATCGGTCCCAGGCCTCGTTCTTCGCCAAAATATTTGGTCCTTTTTATGGTTTTTGCTAAATTGCAGATGCCTTTATCTAGAATTTTGAGTCGGTTGTCGAAACTGATAACTCGTTCAAAACCCTGCCTAAAACAATGGTCATTTGCTTAGTATAGAAAGCTTTTTACCGTAGAGCGTTTTTTGACTACGTGGAAAAAAGGTAAATTTACAAATCGGCCACCTTTTGCCCCAGGCTACGTTATTTTTCTGTTATTTTCTAAATTTTGCTTACTAAATTTTGTTAGATACTTGTTGAGCTGCTGAGCCATAAAGCTAAAAAATATTTATACGCTATTTAGCTGCTGATGTGCAATTAAAAAATCACTACAAAGTGCCATTTTGGTCTGAACTGGAGAAAATAGTTTTCCAGACAAGCAAAAGTTTACCTTCCTTGAGCGACATCATCAAACTTATGGACGCACTAACCCAGGAAGAACTTCGTTACATGTTTTCGATGCTGGTAAAAATTCTTTCATTATTTGATGTCATTTTTAGTAGGGTTTAAAATTCATGCTGTAGTTATTCTGTAAGTTAGTTTTCTTATTTGTACTATGAATAAGAAAAAACCAGGTTTATACTTGTAATTAATACTTGTTGTAATTAATACTTGTTGTAATTAATACTTGTTGTAATTAACACTTGTTGTAATTAATACTTGCTGTAATTAATACTTGTTGTAATTAATACTTGTTGTAATTAATACTTGTTTATACTTAAAATTAAGCAGTTCAAAGAAAACTGTTTGACCGAATGAGCCAAGTTTTTTTGCACCAAAACGAAATAATTGCTTCACACCAGCTAACCGAAATTTTTACATTTTTCTTTTTCAGATCAACTTTGTGTATGTTCGATTAATTGTTGCATATAGTGATATGCAAATAGAATCCGAACCTACACCTATGTTTGGCCACATAACTGCACAGAACCTTATAATGTCGTGTTTTGTTGGATCTCTGCCTTGTAGCGAAGCGTAAGGGTCGATTCATATTTGCAGCTATATGTTGTTGCAGCTATATGTTGTTCCAGTATTAATAAATCACGCTAAACTCATACCGCATAAGTCAAACCCAGCTCGCACTGAGCTGTAGAAACTGCAGCAATATGTTATGGTCTTAAGTTTTAAGCGTGGTGTTCACACTGCAGTTTGAAGGTTTCAAATTTTAAAGTATTGAGGTTGTGAAGTTTTAATTTTCTAAAGCATAAAGTTTTAATTTTCTAAAGCAAAGCATTCACTTCACACTGCAACTGTAAAGATAGGTACTGTTTGTTAAGGTACAGTTTTCGTTAAAATGTTTAGCTTTGACTCATACTTTTTACGCGGCGGCCTCAGCCGCCGCGTATATACTATATTACAATAACTCAGTGTAGCACGTATCTTCTGCTACCGAGCATAAATGCACTCGAAATGTCGGTAGGTGCTAAAATTGCATTGTATGTGTGTGCGTGTGTGTTCTTGATGTGTGTTAATCATAGATGGCTGCATGCTCAATTTTCGTTGTATACGTGCGCACAGTATACACAAGCACACTGATCCGACAGACACAAATCAATACAGCACACAGGTAATCACACAAGTGCTGGAAAATTTTCTATGCAGTTACACTAATACGACAAAACCTGTCACAGCAATGTTTCCAAAAATGTTTATCAGCACGTCAGAACCTGGAAATTTTGAAGGCTAGAAACCATTAGAAAACCATGCGGTGGCAAAACTGTCACAAAATGCATTTTCTAATTCGCAGCGGTTCTTACCGCCGGTGGGGCCGAGTCTGGTTGAAGTTTTCTCAGCCTATGCTTGTGAGGTAGGATGAGATCAGGGCCGGCTTTTTTGGTGCCCGGCCCGGCCCTGTTGGAAATTTTGCCCGGCCCGGCCCTGCTCAAGATTTTCTACGGCCCGTCCCGGCCCGGCCCTGATTGGGCGTCGACATCGGCCCGCCCGGCCCGGCCCTGATCGGCCCTGATTTTCATTACTTGACAGTTCGATTGCCCTTGTCAGTTGAAGAACTTAGTGTGTTGCCTACTTGCGTAAAGGCTCATGCAATGCTACTGAATACCTACATAGCTTATTGTGTGAAAAGTTCATGTTAAAAACAGTAGGTATGTAAGTATTACCAGTGGCGTATCCAGAAAACAATTTCGGGGGGGAATGACTTTTCGATTTTTTATAATGGGTTAAAATAAACTTTTTAGCAATTTTAACTCTTATAAG
Organism: Trissonchulus sp. WLG1_4; assembly: GCA_030248245.1. Lineage (NCBI taxonomy): Eukaryota > Metazoa > Nematoda > Enoplea > Enoplida > Ironidae > Trissonchulus > Trissonchulus sp. WLG1_4. The sequence continues at coordinate 10,094 of JASANF010009776.1, forward strand.
ACACTTTACAAACCCAAGATTACTGACCCACAAAGTTGCAGGGGTCTGAAGCCGGCGGCCCCTAGAAAAAAATTGCCGATTTTCCCAATTTTTAGACCGAATTTGGCCAACTGGAGGCGTATCAGAAATTTTTCCGACAGAACAATTTAAACAAAAGATGGTAACGTCACATCAGACTATTACTCGTAGCATAATGTACACGTGTATACATGCATAGGCTTTGACGAAAAATACTAACAAAGAATAGTAAGCCACAGAGTCGGAGGGGTTTGGGGGCGGCAGCCCCCAGGAAAAAAATGGGGCAATTTTTTTATTTTTAGGCCAAATTTGGTCAATTGGAGACGTATCAGAAAATTTTTCCAGCCGGACCAAAAAAAACAAAGGAAGGAGGGACACTGTGTAAAAATTAACACTAAGCCTTGTATTACATTTTTTACTAAACCTAATAGAACTGTCAAACTGTAAAAACTATAAAATTCCATAAAAAAGACAAGTAGTATATATAACTTACATACAAATAGAAACACAGAGCAAAATTGGAAAAGATGCGACAGCGACACACACTAGGAACACACCACACGAGTACACGACAGGCTGTTTACGCAGGCTGTGCCGTTAGTGTACATACATACGTACGTGTTTGCTTCTGACAACAGTCAGGGCATGGTAGAAATCAGGGCCGGGCCGGGCCAAAATCAGGGCCGGGCCGGCCCTGCGGCCCTAATGGCATAGCGGCCCGGCCCGGCCCGGCCCTGATTCAAACATCAGCCGGTCGGCCCGGCCCGGGCCGGGCCTCAGGGCCGTAAAGCTCATCTCTATTGTGAGGTTTCGTTTAATCAAAATTTATGGGTATGCATTCCAGATTTTCACATCAAATTTTGCTATTTTGACCATGTTCTCAAGCTACTTTACTCGTGAATGGACAGAATGAATGGAAGTTCGTAAACTTGACCAGAGTCCAGCAGCTACACGCAATATTTCTGAGCAGGAGATGTAAATTTACGTGTGGTTCCGGCAATCTCAGCAGTGTAGCCATACTGGGTGGGTACCCGCCTACTGCGGCAAAGGGGTGCCCTGAAGTGGATTGCACCCCAGGAACCATCCCTTTTAGTTTTTACTATAGCTGTTGGTGTGACACCGTGGATTAGTGAAAATGAAGCTAGGATCGATATAGTGCTGGTTTATCCACTTCGATTACGCTGAGTTCACGCGTACCTACTTAATTTTTGCTGTGAAACCGTAACCATCGTTTCCGAGCTTTTTGTTCGGTTTAGTTTGTCCGTTGTTTTTAGCCAAGTTTACCTATCTAACTTTATTTTATGCTTACCTATCGAAAAAGCTTACCTATCAAAAAAACAAATAACAAAAATTTCACATAAAATCTCGATAAAAGCTTAATATAACATCTCTACGAGAAGTCAAGTCGGGTAGGCTTTGACCTTATTTTCGGGTCGGGTCGGCCGGAAAAATTTCGACCCGTTGCGAACTCTATTTTGTAACCCGCAGTTTAAAATATTGTGTTTTATGTATAAGCGGTTTTTACAATCAATCTATTAGATTTGAACTTATTATTTTCAACTTAACTTGAAAGCAAGATGCAACCACGAAAACATGTTGCAGTTTAACATGTCGTGTAAAGATTTTACTGCCGCGTTTTATATTCGTAGAATATCCTCAGCGGTCTAAGCATGTCGCGACATAAACTAGGTATCGAAAATTAGTTTAACCTTACTCGCAAAACGTGCTTGTTCACACTCATATTCTGACGTGCAGTATAAGTTATGTACCGAAAGTGCAAGTACTTGTAGGCACGCTAAAACTTGAACAATGTGTACAGTATACATATTTGTGGCATAAGAAGAATTGTTTAGGGAATTATACAAGAGCTCATGTAAACTTTTCTCCAAACTATACTTTTCCCCGAAGTATGCACGCATGAGATGAACTTGTTTTAGTGTGACTGTTGACGAATTTTATGATGGTAGTACTGGGTTTTGCTTCAAACACAAAGTGTCCGTAGATACAACACCAGGAGAAATCAACGGTCAGTAAAGAACAGTTTTTGTGCAGGTATTTATTGGCTGTGGCGGCGATAAGAGTCAAAAAGTTTTATTAGTCGAAAGTCATATCATTTGTAGCAATTATTGTGATTGTGATACTATAATAGCCATAGGAATTGAAATAATATAATAGCAAATAAACAGGCAAAAGAATCCTATCATCCACCTGGGGAAAAGATGAGCGTTAAATTGGCCAACAGAATGCCTAGGTTTTCGGACTATTGCAACTTCATCAGTAAAGCCTTGTGTTCTAACCTAAACTGTGACCAAAAAGTGCTGGCAAAAACTCAATTTCATTACGAAAAAAAATTGCGGGCATCAGGAGTCCAACACTTATCATAAAACTCAATCCACCTGTTTTGTTTCAGAAAAATGTGATCTGACTTTAAAATACTTGCATATCAAGGCATGGCTTGTAAGCTAGGTAGGGATGACGAATACATATAATACATATTTACATATAAATAAATATATATTGTTCGGATTCGAAGCTGGGACGGTATAGAAAAAAGTTGGGCAGGACTTGACAGCAAAACAGGCTATCTCGTGTATTGACGAAAGAACAGTAGTGACAAGTGAGAAATTACAAAACACAGCTGTTACAGATTTATATTCAATAAGATTAACTTTCGTATTTATAACAGCTTCACTGCTTCTTAACACTCCCACTCGAAAGTTATTCTTTTTGACTCTTCACCCCCAGATGACGTCGAAGTTTCTCAAAGGCCCCCCGACCCAGTGGCTTTGTGAGTATGTCCGCCGCCATCTCCTCCGTTGGACAATATTGCAGCTCAACCGTCTTTGCCGCTATGTGGTCCCGGATGAAATGGTATCGGATGTCGATGTGTTTCGATCGACCATGGAACTTGGGATGCTTTGACATGGCAATGGAGCCTTGGTTGTCGTGCCAGATGACCGTTGGTGACTTTTGCTCGAAACCCATGTCTTTTAGCAAACTGCGCTCCCAAATCGCCTCTTGCGCAGCTTGGCTAGCTGAAATAAACTCAGCCTCTGTCGAAGATAAGGCCACGACTGTTTGACGTTTACTGTACCAGCTAATAAGGCTGCTTCCGACGTAAAATACATTACCGGACGTAGACTTGCGTGTAGTCAAGTCTCCTGCCCAGTCCGCGTCAGCGTATCCCCCCAGAGTTAGTCCATTTTGGCCCCCTTTATCATTGCGAAATTCAAGCCCAAAGTTCAATGTCCCTTTCATATATCGAAATATTCGCTTTAGGGCCGTCCAATGCGAATCGGATGGATTTTGCATAAATCCATTCACGCAGCTTAACGCTGCCGCCAAATCGGGTCTAGTTGCATTGGCAACGTAGGTGATGCACCCGATTGCTTTCTGGTACCCTTCTTTGTCAACCGTGGCTCCTTTGTTAGCTTCACGCTTTAAACCTGTTTCCATTGGAGTCGCCACCGGTTTGCAATCTTGCATACCAAACTTTTTCAGCACACCTTCCAAGAAATGAACTTGGCTCAGCATCATGCGTTTGTTTTGCCGATCTCGTTTTATTTGAATTCCAAGGCAAAACTGAGCTTCACCTAGATCTTTCATATCAAATCCTTTTGACAGTGCAGTTTTTTCCATTTGCATCAGGCTCTCGCTTTTGGTTGCAATCAGGATATCATCGACATACAGAGCTATTATGACAAACTCTGCTCCCACTCGCTTGAAGTAGACACATGGATCTGCTTTTCCTTTTTTGTAGCCGGACTTTTGGAGAAATTGATCTATAGCAATGTTCCAACATCGCGACGCTTGTTTCAAACCGTACAAACTCCGATTCAGCTTGCAAACAAGATCTTCTTGACCAACTTTCACACAACCTTCCGGCTGTTCCATGTAGATCTCTTCGTCCAGATTTCCATTAAGAAAAGCTGTTTGGACATCCATTTGGTGCAGTTCTAGATCCAAATGATTGGCCAGAGCGAGCACAGTTCGAATCGATGTATATCGAGCAACTGGTGAAAAAGTTTCTTCGTAGTCCATGCCGTATTCCTGCAAGTATCCCTTTGCCACGAGACGAGCTTTGTAGCGATCTATGCTTCCATCTGCCTTTCTTTTTATTTTGAACAACCACCTGCAGCCAACAGGTGATCTTCCCTCAGGCAGTTTCACCAGATCCCACGTTTGGTTCTTCTTCAGCGAACCAAGCTCCCTTTCCATGGCTTCTCGCCACTCGCGCTTTTGTGGTGAACTGAGTGCTTCGTCCACTGACTTCGGCTCTTCTGAAACTTCCTCTGCAGCCATCGCTGCGTTTTTCCACCACTCTCCGGTTATCACACCCAATCGTGTCGGTGGATTTCGATTGCGTCTGGGTCGTCTGTTTGCTGCTACTTGTTCATCAGGCATTTCACCAGCATTCCCGTTTTCAGGAGGTGCCTCCTCACCGCCTATGTCTCGCTGAATCTCGTCCACAGGTCCTTCCTCTTGAATTTCTGCAATTGGTGCGTTTTCCGCCCGATCCTGGATTTCTTCATCTGCGACTTCTGACACAGATCCCACATCCAGATCGTCGTTGACTTCAACAGGCTGTGGTAGATTCCGAATGCCAAACTTGCTCTCTGCGAACAGAACGTTTCGGGACTCAAAAACTTTGTTGGTCTTCGGATCCAGCAGTCGATACCCTTTTGAGCGTAGACTGTATCCGATGAAGATGCATCTTGTAGACTTAGCATCCCACTTGGTACGTTTTTCTTTTGGAATATGCATGAATGCATCACAACCAAAAACTTTGAGGTGCGATACATCAGGCTTTTCCCCAGTGAAACTTTCAGCCGGTACCAGGCGCTCAACTGCTATTGTCGGACTTCTGTTGCGGACAACAGCTGCAGTCGAAACAGCTTCGGCCCAAAACTCATGACCAAGTCCCGCTGCATGAAGCATTGAACGTGCAGATTCAACCAACGTCCGGTTCATTCGTTCGGCTACACCGTTTTGTTCAGGTGTATAGGCGTTGCTGAATTGTCTTTGAATGCCTTTTGTGGTGCAGTAGTTTTCGAAGGCCTTTGAAGCGTATTCTCTACCTCTGTCAGATCTCAAAACTTTGACTTGACGTCCAGTTACATGTGTGGCCATCGCTTCGTAAGTTCGGAACTTGTCAAGCACTTCGCTTTTGCAGTTCATGAAGTAAACTGCCACATACCTGGACTTATCGTCAATGAACGTGACGAAATAGCGACTTCCTCCAAGTGATTTGGTCTGCATCGGCCCACAAACATCCCTGTGCACTATTTCTAGCAGCTCTTTGGCTCTTGTGGCTTTTCCTTTCGGAAACGGCTTCCTAGTCTGCTTTCCAAAAGCACAGCCACTGCAGAGTTCAATACAGTCCGTCGAATCAAACTCCAAACCGTTGACCATCTTTTCTTTCTGTAGTAGCTTCAAGCTGCTTTCTCCCAAATGGCCAAATCTTTGGTGCCAAAGATCGACTGAATTAAGCTTTGCCAGGTTTGCAGCATGCACTGCTTCACCTTCTAGCTGAAATAGCTTGCCACAGTTCGTTGGTTTGCCCGTGCACAATACTTTTCCATGCTTGTTGAGGATTGTGCATGCCGACTTTGTAAACAGCACTTGTAAATCCTTGTTGGTGATCGCTTTCACTGAAAACAAATTCTTTGCCAGACCCGGAACGTACAGCACATCCGTCAGCGTCCCCTTTGATTTGCCGCATTCCCAGAACACGTTTCCTTTCCCCCGTGCATAGACTGTTCTGTCGTCACCAAGTCGCACAGGTTCAGGCACTCGCAAATCTTCGTAGGAGCTCAACAACTGATGATCATGGCACATGTGGCTTGTTGACCCCGAGTCTATGATCCAGGACGTTTCCAACTTTGAACCACTTCCACTCTGTGCCCAGAACAGGAAATGGCCAGCGTCATCAGCATCGGCCACATTCGCTCGCTGCTTGGGTCTGCCGGTGTCTTTACCGCTCCCTTCAGCTCCAAATTGTCCCTGCACCCTCTTTTTGGGCTTTCGACAATCACGTGACCAATGGCCTGGCTTGCCACAATTGAAGCATTTTCCCTTTGTCGGCTTTTGTGACTTTGCAGCTAGGTGCTTTCTCGTCAGCACTTGTCGCAGAATTCCCAGCACCGTTCTCCTCGGAACGCTTCTGCTCCTCGTGCAGCAGTCTTGCAGTAACAAACTCCCAACTGAGATTGTCCGCTCTAGACTCCAAAGCCACTATCAAGTTGCTGTAAAATAGAGGTAAGCTGAGCAACAACTCAACGACCTGCTCATCTTCAGAAACTGGCGATCCTACAGCTTCTAACTGTTCAGCTAGTGCCCTTTTTTTGTTGATGTGGCTTAGCATACTGCCACCTTCAACTAATTTGGCCTGCCGGTACTTATCTTTCAGAAACAAACGGTTCTGCAAAGATTTCTGCTCAAAATGAGCAACTAACTTGTCCCAAGCTTCTTTCGAGGTTCGCGCAGACATCACCAAAGGCAATTGAGAGTCACTTAGGTGAAGGTTGATCTCCGCCAAAGCCCGTTGATCCCGTTTCCGGTACCTGACCAACGCAGCAACGGCGTCCCCCTGTCCACCACCCTCAAAGTTCTCCCCCGGTGCCACTTCATCGCCGGTAACAATGTCCCATAAATCCAGAGACACGAAGACCATCCGCATCTTGTGCTTCCAGAGATGAAAGTTGTCGCCATCGAACTTGTCCGTCCGCAAGGCAATCTTGTCTGGGCCCATAACCTGTTCGGATTCGAAGCTGGGACGGTATAGAAAAAAGCTGGGCAGGACTTGACAGCAAAACAGGCTATCTCGTGTATTGACGAAAGAACAGTAGTGACAAGTGAGAAATTACAAAACACAGCTGTTACAGATTTATATTCAATAAGATTAACTTTCGTATTTATAACAGCTTCACTGCTTCTTAACATATATATATATATATATAAGTTATAACATTTACAGTTTATTCTAATTATCTACTTTTTGGCATAATTTTAGGAATATACATGCTGCTTAACATCACAACTGGCAAAAGTTTTTTGTCAAACAATGGGGGCGTGAAGCTTATTTTGCACCATTCTAAAAAGCAACCGATTCCACTTGTTGACGGTTATATAATATCTTCAAATACTATTTCATCTTTTGGAGTAACCTACGTACGTTTGTGTACTTTTTGTGGGTTGATAATTAAAAATATTTAACTTATTAAATACTATTAAAGTTTAATTTCCTTTTTTTTATTGCAGATCGAAGAAAATATGAAGGGAAAACCTTACGGCGCCTGCAGCTATACACCTACAGACGATACGGACTACTATTATGATAAAAATTATTACTCTTTAGAAGTAATGATGTAATGATAGAAATGACGTTTCTAAATTGGAAGCCTAAACTAACTTTAATGGAGTTTTGTAGAAAAACAGTAGATGTATCATCTGATTTATCGAAGCAAAATGTTCGTCGTTGAAAATGTTCGTCGTTGAAAATTTTGGATTGATCGAAACATTCTCAACGACGAACATAACACGTAATTTTAGGACAAATGTTCGTCATTGAAAAACAAATGTTCGTCGTTGAAAAAGCAAATGTTCGTCGTTGAAGATGCTCGTCGTTGAAAAAACAAATGTTCGTCGTTGAAAAACAAATGTTCGTCGTTGAAAAATTTTCAACGGCGAACATTTCAACGGATGTCTTGAGCTCGAGCTCTTGAGCTATTCCACGACGAGCTTTTGTTTTTTAGAACATAATAATGTTCTAAAAAACCAAAGCTCGTCGTTGGAAAATTTTTCAACGACGAACAGTTTCAACGACGAACATTTGTTTTTCAACGACGAACATTTGTTTTTCAACGACGAACATTTGTTTTTCAACGACGAACATTTGTTTTCCAACGACGAACATTTGCTTTTTCAATGACGAACATTTTCAACATTTTGTTTCGATACATCGGGCCCTGATAATAAATTCACTAAAAAAGGAAAGCAACACCAGTTGAAAATCAAACAACAGTTGCTGAAAAAATAAAACGAAAATAAAATTTAATTGTGTTTCTACCTGATGTACTGTCATTTACAAACAAAAAGAAAATTTTCTTTTAGGCCTGTTATTTGTCTTGCTATCAGAAGTTTTTGCTGAACACCTGTGACTGTTACGACTCTCAAATTGCTGCGCCACCAGACATTTCAGCCAACACATCTATTTGTCTGTCAAAGCGAGACAGTTGTGAGTGCAATTTTAAATTAAGTCAATAGAAACCACTGGATTAATTAAAAAATTCATTGTTTCTAATAGCATGCCACTTAAACTATTTGCTAAGTTACTAATTACGTCTAATTTTAACCTGATAAATCAACTTTTGAATGACAGCGTGTGAAATGAAGAAGTTGTAGGGAAAAAACTTCCAGCTTTGATATGCTGCGGATTACGAACTATCTTGGATCTAGCTTCTGTAACTTTCCAATCTGAAATGTCAAACAAACAAGATTTAGATTTTGATAAGTATAAAAAGTTGCCCCATTGGGAGACATACTAGGTAATCTATAAGACTAGGTTTACGGATAGGTAGTTAACTACTGAGACTTGAGACTCATTTTACACGTACGTTACACAAGCCTTAACTTTTGACAGATTAGGTTTAAATTTAATGATTCCCAACATAGAAAATTACCTATTAAAATAGTGGTAACAAAAATATAGCTATAGCTATACTTGCAACATTTAAAATGTTCAAAAAAATTTTAGGGAGATGCGTTTGGAACAAGGCGGGAAAGTTTGAAAATTCGTCAGTTTCTTGGCTGAAAACCTGCTCTTGTCCGTGGCCTTGCAAGTGAGACTAAATTTAGCTGCTGTTATGGTGGCTGTAGACACGAACACGCTTGCGATCAGTTCGCGTAATATTTCTACCACCGGCTTGTTCATATTTGTCCTTAGAGTGGCGCAAAGAGTAACTGACTTTGGGCAGTGCATATATATATATATATATATATATATATATATATATATATATATATATATATATATATATATATATATATATATATATATATATATATATATATATATATATATATATATATATATATATATATATATATATATATATACATTGCAAAAAAAAGTTTCAATTGTTACTGGTAACGAACATTCGTTACCAGAAAAAGACGAAGCTTCGTCCAAAAAGGACTGAAGGTTTGTCCTAAAAGACGAAAGCTTGGTCCAAAAGACGAACGTTTGTCCAAAGACAAGCTTCGTCACCAGAAAAAGACGAAGCTTCGTCCAAAAGGACCAAGGTTTGACAAAGGACCAAGACAAAACTTGGTCCTTTTGGACAAACCTTCGTCTTTTTTGTTAACGAAGCTTTGTCTTTTTTGGACAAACGTTCGTCTTTTTGGACCAAGCTTCGTCTTTTAGGACAAACCTTGGTCCTTTTGGACGAAGCTTCGTCTTTTTCTGGTAACGAATGTTCGTTACCTCAGTAACGAATTGGAAACTTTTTTTTGCAATGTACTGTATATATATATATATATATATATATATATATATATATATATATATATATATATATTATATATATATATATATATATATTGTCGTTTTGTTTAATTTAATTTTTTGACCTTAATTTAAATCTTCAAATCGATTTTCCGAAAAATTGTATATAAATATATATGGTTTTTGTTACTTTTTACAACAGTTTTCCTTAGCGAATAGGTAACAACAACTTTTTAAAAAGTCTTTGTGGAGGCATAACGTTGAACGACATTCATTAATACGCACTATTTTTCAAGCTAATTTTTGTTACCTACTTTTTGACTTCTGTAACTTTTCTCAAAGGCTATTTGCATTAAAAAATACGCTCTATTTTTGACACTGTCGTTTATGTGGGCAAAACAATAGTTTTTTATGATCAGCAGTAGCCTTTTTTGTTTCATGGTAGCTCTCCTCCATGTCGGTTTTTCATTGTGAAACTTGCCTTAAAGTTGGAAAATATGTGGATGCAGGTGTACCTTCTTTGAACATGTTGACTGCTGTTTTTTGTAAAATTCTGCAGCGTTTTTAAATTGCCCAATTTCAAAAAAACTTGTGTACTTTGAACCAAAACAATTTGATTAAAAGTATGAAACAAGATACATCTTGTCAGCATAATTACCTACAGTGTTTAAGCCATAGATCGTTAAATTTGAACAAAATTTTGCTCAGTTATGCTGGTTGAAAATTTGTGATCATAGCGAAAATGTAAATTTTCAATCTGTCATAAAAAATTAAAAATTAAATTAAACTTAAGGTGGCGCTCCAAATAACTGACTTTGGGCACTAAAAGTTTTCACTCACGTTTTCAGGTCTTTGTTCTTGAAGAAAGTTCGTTCAGCAGTAAATTAGCTTTCGTTTGATATACATAACATGTAGTTTTGTTGAAATTAATTTTTTGACCTGAATTTTGATATGGCAAAATCTTCAAATCGATTTTCCGAAAAATTGTATATGGCTTTTGGTACTTTTGATAACGGTTTTCCGCAGATAATAGATGACTTCAACTTTTTAAAAAGTCGTTTGTGTAGGCAAACATTTGTAAAAAAATTTCCAAATTACGTTGAGCGATATTGACAAAAATGCACTATTTTTCAAACTAACTTTTCGTTAGCTAATTTTTGGCTTCTCCAACTTTTCTCAATGGTTATTTGCATTAAAAAATACGCTCTATTTTTTGACACTGTCGTTTATGTGGGCAAACCTCAGATTTTTCTGATCGGCAATAGCCTTTTTTGAATCGTGATAGCTCTCCTCCATGTCGTTTTTTCATTGTGAAATTTGAGGGATAGCGAGAGTAACCTAAACTATGAGGGATAGCGAGAGTTGACATTCCAGCACGTAGATATTCCGCTATTGACATTCCGCTATCGACATAGCGTAATTGACATTCCGCCCGTTGACATGGCGAGAGCAAATCAGGCTTCCAATTTAAAGACGTCACTTCTATCATTACATCATTACTTCTAAAGAGTAATAATTTTTATCATAATAGTAGTCCGTATCGTCTGTAGGTGTATAGCTGCAGGCGCCGTAAGGTTTTCCCTTCATATTTTCTTCTATCTGCAATAAAAAAAAGGAAATTAAAGTTTAATAGTATTTAATAAGTTAAATATTTTTAATTATCAACCCACAAAAAGTACACAAACGTACGTAGGTTACTCCAAAAGATGAAATAGTATTTGAAGATATTATATAACCGTCAACAAGTGGAATCGGTTGCTTTTTAGAATGGTGCAAAATAAGCTTCACGCCCCCATTGTTTGACAAAAAACTTTTGCCAGTTGTGATGTTAAGCAGCATGTATATTCCTAAAATTATGCCAAAAAGTAGATAATTAGAATAAACTGTAAATGTTATAACTTATATATATATATATATATATATATATATATATATATATATATATATATATATATATATATATATATATATATATATATATTTATATGTAAATATGTATTATATGTATTCGTCATCCCTACCTAGCTTACAAGCCATGCCTTGATATGCAAGTATTTTAAAGTCAGATCACATTTTTCTGAAACAAAACAGGTGGATTGAGTTTTATGATAAGTGTTGGACTCCTGATGCCCGCAATTTTTTTTCGTAATGAAATTGAGTTTTTGCCAGCACTTTTTGGTCACAGTTTAGGTTAGAACACAAGGCTTTACTGATGAAGTTGCAATAGTCCGAAAACTTAGGCATTCTGTTGGCCAATTTAACGCTCATCTTTTCCCCAGGTGGATGATAGGATTCTTTTGCCTGTTTATTTGCTATTAAATTATTTCAATTCCTATGGCTATTATAGTATCACAATCACAATAATTGCTACAAATGATATGACTTTCGACTAATAAAACTTTTTGACTCTTATCGCCGCCACAGCTAATAAATACCTGCACAAAAACTGTTCTTTACTGACCGTTGATTTCTCCTGGTGTTGTATCTACGGACACTTTGTGTTTGAAGCAAAACCCAGTACTACCATCATAAAATTCGTCAACAGTCACACTAAAACAAGATCATCTCAAGCGTGCATACTCCGGGGAAAAGTATAGTTTGGAGAAAAGTTTACATGAGCTCTTGTATAATTCCCTAAACAATTCTTCTGATGCTACAAATATGTATACTGTACACATTGTTCAAGTTTCAGCGTGCCTACAAGTAGGGATGTTTTCAGTTATCAAAATCTTAATCAGTTCAGTTAATCAGTTAACTGATTAGCAGAAGAGTAGATCAGTTCAGTTATCAGTTAATTTTGCAAAATATTAATCAGTTCAGTTACAGTTAAGTTAACTTAACTGTAACTGATAACTTTAACTCAAAATATTTTCAGTTATTTCTCTAAAATTGATGGTTTGCTTTTTGCTATCCTGATGTTTATGATTGGCTAACATTCTACTTAATTAACACTAAATTAATTGCTAATTAACAGTGTGCAAAAAGTACGCCCGTAATTTATTCCTTCTAGAGAAGTAACTATTGTTTTGAAACCAACTCTGGACAGTGTAAAAGAAGTTGCTGCATGCTGCTGTGCGCATATAATTAACACGTAAAGTCATTATGAGAGCTGACGGTATTTCTGAAGAAAGGCTTTTTTACAGTTTTAGATGAAATTATAGTAACAATGGTATTTTAGAGGTCGTGAGATATCATTTTAATATAAGATTACATGAAAAATAAATTCACTTAGCATCTTTTACCCAGCTCCCTGCGCGTCATCTTAAGGTGGTAGTGTCGCCAAAGCAGTTTTGCTCATAGGCTGCAAAATGTGAACTTTTTGCTTTGAAATTGTACGTTCACTGAGAAACTAGTGAAATGCCATATGGTGTCAAATAAATACTGCAAGACACTAGACTACCAATATCTACCAATATTTTTAACCAATCACCATTTGTGAGCCAGACATTACACAATAGAGACATAAAAGTTCAAAAAATCAAGCCAGATATGTATCAGATTGGCCAGCTTGTGAAGTACATGTAATGTTTTGACGCACAAATTTTTGCCACAAATAAGAAAAATGAGAAATAAAGGTTCGTTTTTCTTTTGATTTCAAAATAAGTGTCTAAATTTTTTACAATGTATCATTATTCCTGTGAGTACTTTACAGGTTACGCACAGTTTCACAGTTCAAACAGGCATTACTCCACAACCACTCAAGCAATTTGCACTAAATTTTGTGTGCATAAACTAGAGCATATGTGTTTTTACTTTGGGTAAAGAATCTAAACAAAAAGTTTTTTAATTGTGACGAAATTATCGAATGTGAATAGGTTTTCAAAACGTCATTTTTCCGACTTTGTGACTTCACTGCTAACTGTATGCTGCATCAATTTTGCTGAAACTTGGCAGAAATATTTGCCTTGAAACATATTTTCAGAATATAGAAAGAACAATGACCTATCTTTTATTGAAAAAGTTTTATAGTGGCGCAAATTCGACTGCTTTCGCGACACTACCCCCTTAAAGGGTCATGCTTCATATCTACAATCAATCAACCACACAGAGTGAAGCAGCGTGGTCGAGTGCTCCACAGTGCAAGTTCAATAGTGGTACAGTTCAAGGGTTCGATTCCCCCCACTTATTGCTGTGTTTTTTTGAAACATGTATTCTACTTTTGTCTGCAAACACTGTTATAAATGAAACATTTTGCTTACGGCAACTATGGCTTCTTGGCCAACAGTTACGAATTTGTTTTGGAATTTGGTAAAATTTAGTGCCGAAACTAAACTTAGCAACTGCAGCGGTTATTATTGCTTTCTATGTATGACAATGCACACTGAATGCGAAGGCGAAGTAAATTTAATGATGGAACATATATATCTGTTGAATTTTCATTCAGCAAAGGAACCTTGACCCTTTTGGGCCGGCTTGTTAAAATGTCCCACAACTGAACTGAATAACTGATTTTCCGTTATGCGTAAAGACTGAAAATCAAAAGCAGTTTCGACGCATAACTGACAATCATTTTCAGTTATAGCATGTAACTGAAAATAATATCAGTTAACTGATTTTAATCAGTTTTTTACAACCGAAGCAGTTCAGTTACAGTTAAGTTAACAGCTTCTGAGAATTGTGCAGTTAAGTTATCAGTTTTTAACTGCTTTTCAAATTCAGAGCAGTTAAGTTATCAGTTATTATCAGTTAACTGTAACTGCTTAACTTTAACTGAAAATGAATCAGTTACCAGTTAACTGAAAACATCCCTACCTACAAGTACTTGCACTTTCGGTACATAACTTATACTGCACGTCAGAATATGAGTGTGAAAAAGTATGAGTCAAAGCTAAGCATTTTAACGAAAACTGTACCTTAACAAACAGTACCTATCTTTACAGCTGCAGTGTGAAGTGAATGCTTTGCTTTGGAAAATTAAAACTTTATGCTTTAGAAAATTAAAACTTCACAACCGCAATACTTTAAAATTTGAAACCTCCAAACTGCAGTGTGAACACCACGCTTAAAACTTAAGACCATAACATATTGCTGCAGTTTCTACAGCTCAGTGCGAGCTGAGTTTGACTTATGCGGTATAAGTTTAGCGTGATTTATTAATACTGGAACTGGTATAGCTGCAACAACATATAGCTGCAAATATGAATCGACCTTACGCTTCGCTACAAGGCAGAGATCCAACAAAACACGACATTATAAGGTTCTGCGCAGTTATGTGGCCAAACATAGGTGTAGGTTCGGATTCTATTTGCATATCACTATATGCAACAATTAATCGAACATACACAAAGTTGATCTGAAAAAGAAAAATGTAAAAATTTCGGTTAGCTGGTGTGAAGCAATTATTTCGTTTTGGTGCAAAAAAACTTGGCTCATTCGGTCAAACAGTTTTCTTTGAACTGCTTAATTTTAAAGATAAACAAGTATTAATGACAACAAGTATTAATTACAACAAGTATTAATTACAACATGTATTAATTACAACAAGTATTAATTACAACAAGTATTAATTACAACAAGTAATTGCAACAAGTATTAATTACAAGTATAAACACGGGTTTTCCTTATTCATAGTACAAATAAGAAAACTAACTTACAGAATAACTACAGCATGAATTTTAAACCCTACTAAAAATGACATCAAATAATGAAAGAATTTTTACCAGCATCGAAAACATGTAACGAAGTTCTTCCTGGGTTAGTGCGTCCATAAGTTTGATGATGTCGCTCAGGGAAGGTAAACTTTTGCTTGTCTGGAAAACTATTTTCTCCAGTTCAGACCAAAATGGCACTTTGTAGTGATTTTTTAATTGCACATCAGCAGCTAAATAGCGTGTAAATATTTTTTAGCTTTATGGCTCAGCAGCTCAACAAGTATCTAAGAAAATTTAGTAAGCAAAATTTAGAAAATAACAGAAAAATAACGCAGCCTGGGGCAAAAGGTGGCCGATTTGTAAATTTACCTTTTTTCCACGTAGTCAAAAAACGCTCTACGGTAAAAAGCTTTCTATACTAAGCAAGTGACCATTTGTTTTAGACAGGGTTTTAAACGAGTTATCAGTTTCGACAACCGACTCTAAATTCTAGATAAAGGCATCTGCAATTTAACAAAAACCATAAACAGGACTAAATATTTCGGCAAAGAACGAGGCCTGGGACCGATTTATCGAAACAAAATGTTCGTTATCGAACATGTTTTGATCAATCCAAAATTTTTGATGACGAACATTTTCGATGACGAACATTTTCGATGACGAACATTTTCGATGACGAACATTTTCGATGACGAACATTTTGCTTCGATAAATCGGGCCCTGGTAGGTGTTCGGTTTGATAATCAATGAGGTGTCCTGGTTCGGTTCGGTTCGGTTATGTGTTTGTATCTGCCCCAGGAAGGTTCAGCCAAATAGGCAGTCCTGAACTAGACAGCAAAATGTTCCGTGACTACATAACATAGGAAGAAATTTAGATTGAAGTTAAACTCAACTCAAGGCGTGTATATGCCACCGAAATTCACGTTTTACCCGTTTGAGCACAGAGATCTTGTTGGCTCAGTTGAATTTGGCAAATCAAATCAAATCCTTCTGCTTCCATATCTTGGCGAAATTGAAACGCAACTGTTTTAAAGTATCGATTTGTCACAGCAAAAAGGGTGATGTTTTGAGCAGTTACTTCCTGCCATGTTTGGCCTTTGGAAATTTGAACGTGTCTAAATTTGAGTTATATAAATAGATTGTAATCTAACTAACTAGCTAGTTAGTTCGGGCACAACCAAGTTCATTTGCTGAATAGCAAATACATTTTCATAAGCACAATCCTAATGATAGAATGCGCCTGCTTGTGCGCCCGCTGATGCGACTCATACTTCTTCGTGTGAATAGGTCTTTGACACGGCTTGTTCGATACAATAACTTTTTGTAACTAAGGTCTCAAAAATGTTACTTTGATTAGTAAACATCAGCAAATATGTCACTTTCGTTGATTTAATGATTTTAACAACTTCGTATGACAGAAGAGACTACACCGACATTACATCACAGTGTAAGATTTTTAACAGCTATACGTAACAGTTTGTACACTGACCTTATTCGACACGTTTTATTCCAGGTGAGATAAAATCCTCGTTTAGTTGTCGGTTTAATGACTGCCAATGTTGTGTCTTTGCTGGGACCACTTATATTAAATCTATGACAGACGAGACTACGATTACGCCTTGTCAGATTCAGATTTCAGCGCTTATTCCTGAACTCATCAGAAACCACTTACGTTACAATAAGATGATCCACTTAGCTGCACCATAAACTTGTAGCACAAATTGCATAAATATGTACACTGCTAAGTGCTAGTGTTATAGATGTATTCTGTACGATACTAAAATCCCTTTTAAAAAACTAGCCACTTATAATAACAACCTTTATGTCAAGACTTAGCTTAATACTAAGCAAGAAGAGCTTAGCAATGAGTGGCTGCAAATAATTGTTTGCTGTTCAAATAGCGAAGCCAGTTTGTCGAGAAACCCAAATACAGACAAATCCAAAATACAACGTGTTTATTGTGCACACACTAACAATCAATCAATCAATCAATCAATCAATTGTGCATTTGGTATAGAAATCTCTAGATAACAATTTTCAACATTTTGGTGCAAAAGCTTGGAATACATTTAAAGAACTGTTGACATACTTGATTTCATGAAAGTTTGCCAACTGCTGCGCATCGATAAAACTTGGCAGATGACTCTGCGGATGCAACATCTGGCATCGTCTCTCTGTGGAATTGTAGTCAACAAAACTTTTGTTATCAGAATGATATTCCACTCTTCTGTAGCAGCTTCTATCGCCTGTGATCCAACCTTCAGGGCAGTTGGTTTGTTTTTGATCAAAACCTATAAACAAGTTTTACAGGCATCGTCTAGTGTAGATGGACTATGGATGGCTATATATATTCGTCACGTGGTGTCGAAATTGGGAATAACCGCATCTTGAGCAAATCCTAACTTAACGTTGTGGCTTTAATCTTACTTTTACTCAGCTTAAACTTTTGTCGGACCAAACTGCTTCCAAATCTGCTTACCATGTTACTGCATTAAGTAATAAGTTGAGTCCTTGTAGTGATAGTTTAGCATCTGTAGTGTGGTACGTGCGCACGCATGAAAGTTGGTGATAGCGATGACTCATGCTGTACAACTTTCATGCGCGCTTAGCTCATTTGCATATTACACTACATCTAATTTGCATACGCGTTTTACACTATATAAACGCGCGCTGTGCATGGTTAATCAGTCTACTTGTCTGCATTCAACTGCTCTTTTTTTGGTGTACCCCTGCTCAGCCCAATAAACTTTACAATTTTCTCCTGCCTTTACTTGTCTTGCCTCGCCTACCTACTACGACCACGCTACAGTGTCTCACTTATGTTAGCTCCTTCATTTGGACATAAGTTTTTAGGTCAAAAACGAGTCAAGTGTGCCAAAATCCTATCAAATTAAATGCACAATTATTGCCACATTGAATATGCAATACAAAACACTAAACCAGCAAGGTGGCTCACATACGTTTTTGTCTTGTTTGGGATTGCTTCGTTTTATTATGTTTATCAAATTTTTGCAGTCGTTCTCGCATTTGTAACTAAAACAGTTTCAGTTTACTGACTAATTTTAGACAGGCGAATCAATTGTACCTCAATGAATTTGTTGTGATTCTGAAGCTGAAACTGAAACGGACTAATTTCAAGGCCCTTGTGCCAATGAAACAGCTCGTGTTGCAAAATCATTGTCGGTCTAAATGGCTATTTTTAATGGGTTATTTTGCGCTCCGCATTGGACGCAAGGCCCAAGGCATAATAAGGAGAGTGTCATACTTTTCCTATTATTTATGTACTCTTGCTAACACTAAAGTTTTCCGTGATGGCTAAACACTAACACTTTAAGTGTTTTGAGCCAAAACTTAACTATTTCGCGTAAAGGAAAACCTTCGCGTTAGTGTTAGGCTATGAATTTAAAGCCACTATTATTTAGCTAAAAAACTTACATAAGTTTCAGCAATGTCAAACCATAACATTTTTTGCCGAAAGTACGGGCTATAATTGCAGACTGTAACCGATGGGAAAACTACGCTGGAAACAAATTTAGTATCCACAAAAACAGGATAACTGAAATATTGCTGAAATTGCCACACAGTCCCTGATATTGCAAAGCCGACGGTGACAACAAAAAGTGGAATAAAAGCCAAGCGCAGTAGCAAATGATCACTTGTTCGAAACTTTAGCGCATGAAACTAAAAAAGAATAGAAAACATGACAAAACATAGTAAAAAACATCAAATCTTGTGCTGACCGAAACTTAATTTTTGTAATTTGCCAAATTAACGTTTTGTAATTATCAATGAGACTCTTTTTATACGAGAACTGTGCGGTTCTACTATGCCAGCAAGCTGAAATAGCTGACTGTAGTGTTACAGAAAAAACTTGTACGTTTTTTTCACTTCTACCATCCTGCATTTTTTTAATCGCCAATTCGAAGGCTAAGGCTATGCCGCGAATTCAGTAATAGCATTGCCCGCTAAAGCCCATTTCATCCTTGTGCTTATCCCCCACAGTTTTGTCCTTCCGCAGTTCCAGGAAAACTGCCTGGTCAAATCAGCCAATATTTTGCATGAAAAATGTTGAGGCCACTTCCTGATCGTATGTAAAAAAATAGCCTAACGCTTCTGCCAATTTTTCACAGCAGCTGATTGAAATTTATCCCTGTCCCTGTTCTTGTGTCCTTAGGGACAAGTATAAACCGGGCTTGTAGCGCCGTAAATGGGAGCATATTAGTCATCAAAAAAACCCATGAAAGCGTACAATTGCGTACAAATATAACAGGGGTGATCGGATGAATTCCCGACTCAAAATTTTGATTAGGCATGTTTCGGACAACATTGGTGGAACTGGTGAAAAAAAGATGAGGCCCGCCCCAACTTAGTAAGAATGAAAGAAGTGGAGGCGCCGGGAACCTAACCCGGGCCGCTTGCTTCGAAGACAAGAATGCTAACCACTACACCACAGCCCCCGAGCCTCATAGTCACTTATAGTCTCTCTCATAGCCTCCTAATTCTCATTTACAACACAACAATTGTTTCACGCAAAGTTTACTTATTTATTGCGATTGTATGTGAACTTACGGTGATACTTTGATCTGATGACACTTGAACAGAATTCATGATCTTGGGCACCAGCATAAAATTTACTGTGTGAATCGATAAAACTTAGTAACTATTTTCAAAGCCATTTTAAAATTGATGCATAATTATAGCCGAAAACAAGTTTGTACCTGACTAAACTTAATTATTTTCAAGGTTAATTGTGCGAATAGAAAGTTCTAATCAGTTTACATTAGCAGTTTAAAAATGTATACGGCACGTGATGTTGTGTCTGACTAATTAAAAACTTGGCATGATATTGCCTGCTTTCTAACCGAAAACTATAATAAGAGTGGTCTACAATCTGACAAAAAATATCGGGAACTTGACACACATACAGTCCCGGGCAAAAATAGTGTCCCTTCGTCTTCGCGAAGGCGCGAATGGTCTCATAGCCAGCCAGAATGTTATGTGTGTATTTTCAGCTTGGGTTTCACCACCAGTTTCACCAGCAGTATATAAGAGCCATTGGAAAACACTTTTTATCGCTTCTTAGAGCTGATCTGCTCAGCTCAGATCAAAGCGTAGCGTTTGAGCCAAATGGTTTGATGCAGCGGGATTCTTCCCGCACATCCTGCAGCACTGTTTTTGTATGTACTACATAGTTAGATTAGATAAGAATAAGCTAGGTATAAAGTAGAGTAAAATACGCAGTGTAGCTTACAGTAAGTATATATGAATATGGAATAGAACCTTTTTAGGTTCCTATCCTGAACGGTAGACACCGGAAAGAAACCTTGCCCCTTCAGGGGCCTACTTGTTACAATTGTGCCGTTACTTTGATTTTTGAGAGTACGTCTGCAAATCGAGAGTAAACGCGCGCACAATACGTGACGCTCATTTTTTTGTCTTTAAGGACAGTAACGCCAGGCGGTATAATTCCACTTTGCAACCTAATACTTAGCGGATCATCTTTTTCGTCTCTCTTTGCACCCTAACGATTCCACTTTGCAACCTGTTTTACTTTGAACTCTGTTCAATTGTCATAAGGGTCAATGCTCAATTTATTGCGCATATATAGTCCTCTAGTGTATAAAATTGTATTTTACAGAACAAAAAACAAAAGCGTGGCGTTTTGTTAATAATGTCAACAAAATAATTGTGTTAACAGAGATACATATGATACCAAAAAAATAAACCCTTGAAATGCTGAAATACTGCTCGGGAGTTCCAAAATGAATTTTTAAATTTTTAGGGGGTGGGGGGGAGATTGGCGGCAAAAACATTTGGGGGGGGGCTGGCGGCAAAAATTGTTCGGGTGTTTTATAAAAACACAAAAGAGCGGACGATTTCCCTTGCGTACGATTTAACTTGATAAAAGTTCGGGGGGCACACAGTGGAATACAATCAGCCAGGCTACTTTTGTGTGCCTGGTTGGCGCCATGCGTCTATGGCAATAATTAATTGAGGGTCAATATTGGCACACAATGAAGGATAAGTAGTGCAGAACAGCGTAGGGTTGTTTCAATTATTTGTTCCAATCATTAAATCGCAGATTAGAAGCTTGGGCAGTGACATACGTGAAAATGAGCGAGAGAACGGACGTGTGAAAATGAGAACAGAACGAACAGAATCGAAGAACCTTGATTTTTGACGTGGACAGCCCACCCCCCGTCAAGGGATTATGACAGATCATCATCGGCCCAGTAGGTCAAATGGTTGAGCGCTTGTCTGCAGATTTAGAGGTGGGTGGTTTGAATTTCCCCTGGGTCATTCCGATGTTGATGCTGTCTTTCTTTCAGTAATAATTGTCCACCCTTCTTGACACCCGAACGGAAATAATTGGGTCGACTAGTGGAGTCACTAACACAGGCAGTAAAACGCGCCGACACGACAGACTTCTGTCCTGGCTTCTTGACTATAGGGAAATTGCTAAAATGGATTAAACGGATTAGATTAAGTTTTCTTGCGGATCTCATGGCATCGTCTGCGAATTTACACAAAATTTGTTATAGCATTTATTTGTAGGCTTGTGCACTTAATTTTTGGGCCTCAAAAACTTTGCCTGTGGGCTTTGCTGCCAGCCCGTTACTTGCCCACAAGGCGGAAACAGTTGGGGTCGATTCATACTTACAGCCGTATGTCGGTTTAGCTAGCAAAATAATCACGCCACAATCTGACCTGAAACACTACCTATTCGTTCGACCATTTTCATTTTTATAAAGTTTTGGATAAAGTCCCATATTCCATGGATTAGTATAGTATACCATGTATTATTCCAATTTCTCACCATCCTAATGGATTGCTGCCTGCTGATTATATATGCAGCACCAAGCCAGCACAGCCCGAGACCACAGCACGCAAGAGAGCAGTGAGCCATGGCCAAACCCTGAATGTCTAATCAGAAATTGCGCGACTCCCAGCCCTAATTAAGTTTCAAGCAGCATTCACATTCAAGTCTGCTGAGCTGCCTTCAAAAATCCACTGTCAAACCACCAGTAGCTATTCTTTTACAAGCTCTTTTGCTGCTGCTCCTCTTGGTTTTGGCTGGTGTTTTTTTCAAAAAAAGTTCAGTGGTTTTTATTTTTTCTCGAAAAGTGTTATAGTTTGTTTTTTGGTGCTGTTTTTAGATGAAAATTATTTTCATTATTATTATTTTCAATACAAGTCTAGTTCGTCTAGTTTAGACTAGTTAGACCGAATGCGTAAGTACCATCGTGTTTTTAATAACATGTCGAAATTTGAAATTTTGCAAATTTTAGCATTATGGCAACCAAAATGAGATTTGATCACACATGGTGTGATCTAGGTATATAGTCAGCCCCTTTTAGGAAAAGTTTTCGGGGGTCATAACTTTTGATACAGTGCTAGTACAATAATAATATTAGCGTCATTTATGACCAAATTCTGAGAGCTTTCAAATGATGGTTCACATGACCCTGTGACGTAACGTTTAACGTACGTCAATATTTAGAACTTGAAATTTGGTCTTATTTTCAAAAAGTGGTGCAATCATGTGACATGTCATTACGAAGCGCAAAAATTTGTCTTTGCGATGACGTTATTTTTATGTTTATGCGTTATTCATAGCAAAAGTTATGTACGTTTTTCTGGTTAATTTTAAACAATGACTAACTACAAAAGTGGTGTGTCGCGGAGGATTCGCGGCGGAAAAATAACTCCAATTTACGCCCTTCTACAGTCAAAATCACAGCATACCAAAGTAATAGCAAGTATTAACGCTTCTTTTGAACCTTTTGATGAAACTTTTGATGAAGATAATATGCGCCGCGTTTTCAGTAACAACGTTTCAACGTTGCTTGTAGCAGCAAACAAATAACTCCATTTTACGTTGCGTATAACTTGGAAACCACACGACTACACGAAAAAAGAAAGCTAAACGTCATACTACCACACATGGTTCTAGCTGATCCTTCAATATAGAGTTGACAAGTTGATTATCATTATGAATAGGATAGTATAAGTATAATAATTATAGCATTGTTTTCAATGGCGTAAAAAGATAATCAAAAATCTGACAGCAATAAAAATCTCGTATTTCTCATACCGCTAACTTCGCAACTCAAGTGGTTTCCAACTTTTAGGTGGCGGTTAATACCACAATGAACCTGGCTGTTACAATCTGTGTTTTCGTGTTACTTGGTTTGGTGTATAGCACTCAAGTGAAAATAGGTGCGTTTTAATTATTATTATTCATATTGTTCATGTTATAAATCATTTTGATTTTAAATTGCGGCAAAAGAGAACATTCTGAAAGTCTGATCAAAAATTGCTGACTCCTGAGAGAAAACACGTGGCGTGATTTTTGTGACTACTCGCTGTACTCTTGTCTTGATGCTTGCAAATAATTCTTTTCGCAATGGAATCGCGTGTTTTTGTTGTCTTCACCAGTTTCTGGTCACACTTTCGTTTTTAACTGCACTACCATTAGGAATAGTAGCTTTATTTATTATGTAGTTCCGTCAGAAAAGCTTAAGACTTAGTCGAAGATGACTTTTAAGAACAACTTTTTAACAGTATTGCAATAAAGAACGTTGAAGAGAAAGTAGCCTTTTCAGTTATTCTCCTACAATAATGGTACAATGTCAGAAAGTAGCTAAAGCAATTAATTTGGCAAAAAATTTGCCATTTTACAAATTTTTTAATTTGTATATTTATGCTTATGCTTATAATTCTGTGTCATTAATTTTTTAATGTAAAAATAGCAAAATTTAAACTTTTACAATGCTCACAGTTTTCACTATGAATCAGATTTCTGACTTATGGCAGATCGACACAGTTTCTGTGAGCGGGCGATAAATAATTTGCCAGCACACCGTATCAGTAGACGGAGTTCTTTCTAGGCGTTTTTCCAGCTTTCATTGGCTAGGCTGCAATGATTATAGCTGTTTCTTATTGGAAAGCTGGTGAATAAGTTGGTGCAATGGGCCGTAAATATAATTGCTTTTAATTTCAGGGGCGATTCTGAGAGAAGATCTTGATGCGCATTTGGTGGAGGCGTTTGTACTCAATGTAGCCGAGGCCAACAAGACGTACTCAGCCCTGACAAACATACAATTCGGAAGTCGAATCATCACCTATAAGTCCACCAAAGCCTTTTCAATGATCGACGCTGGTATGCAAGGACTAAACTTATCGTTCTTGTCCCGTAAACTATTAGGCCTGTCCGTTAAGCCCGGTTCATACTTGCCTTACCCTTATTTATTCCATATCGTTTTGTCCTTAAGCGATTGCCAGACACCTACTAACCCAACTAAGTTAATGTTTCTCGAGGCCTATTCACATTAGAGTTAGCAATAAGGTCGGGTTGGCGCGGGTCGGGTAGGGTCGGGTTGAGATTTTCCAACCCGCGGGTTGTGCGGGTCAGTTCGGGTCAAAAATTTTAGGTTTAATCAGTAAGTTTTAGATTACATTTTTCTGCTTTGATGATATTTTCAGCACCCGCTGCAGAGTGATGTAACAGTGTTTCCGAGCTGTGCTTTTAGCCCAAAATTAGCTACTTTAGTCCATACATGTACATGGGGTCTTGGGGGCGGGCTTGTCCCGGATTTTTAGAAATGTAAGGGGGGCTTGTCTCGACGTTTTAGGGGCTTGAACTGACAAAAACGCCAGTACACATTTCCAACTTGTGCTTAAAAAGCGGAAATTAGTTGCAAAATTCGGACAGTTTTTAGCGATTTTTTTGCCTTTGCTTATTTTTTAAGCCTTTTACAGCTATCTGAGGCGATTGTTTAGTTTTCGGGCACTTTTTTCGGCAACAAGGAGGGGGGCTTGCCCCGATGGGTCAAATTTGAGGGGGGCTTGTCCCGGAATCTCAAATCTGGAGGGGGCTTGCTCCCCAGACCCCCCATACACATCTGTGCTGTAGCATATCAAAACATACTAAATATATAGAAAACTGGAAACAAAAAAGTGATAAGGAAATCTCAAGTGTTTCTATACATAGCAGCTTCAGTAGAAGTCGGGTCGGGTCGGGTCGGGTTATGAAATCTCGACCCGTTGCGAACTCTAATTCACATGAGGGCGCATTTTGCTCCAAGGCGTACGCCATGGCGCATTACATGGCGTACGCCATGGAGCATGAGCGGGCACACGAGCGGGCGCATGAGCGGGCGCATTCTATTTTCACACTGCCTGCTGCATTATTTCACACGATGAATTAGACAAGTGTGCGTGTGCGCCCGCTCATGCACCTGCTCATGCGTCCGCTCATGCGTACGCTGATGCGCCCGCTCATGCGTCCGCTGATGCGCCCGCACATGCTCCTTCGTGTGAATAGGCCTTCATGAAGCAAGTTATAGGTGACATACAGAGTGTATACCAAAAGTTTGTCGAAACGACTTTGTAAATTCTTCACAGCTCTGACCAAACTTTGTCTTAGTCCCTGTCCCTATAAGGACAAGTATGAACCGGGCTTAAGCCGGCAAAAGTTGTATATGAGCCTTGAGAATTTAATCCGCAAGCCGTTAAAACCTTTCCGCAAGCCGTTAAAACTTGTCCGCAAACCATTAAAATTTGTCCATAAGCCGTTAGTATTGTCCGCAAATCGTTGATATTTGTCCGTGAACCATTAAAGTTTATCTGTAAACCGTCACAATTTGTCCGTAAAGCCTTGAAAATTTATCTGCAAGCCGTTAAAACCTATCCGTAAGCCGCTTAGGATTTGTCCGTAAGCCCGGAATAGTACCTTCGGCAAAAGAACTTTCGTATTTCAGTCTGCAATTTGGTGGCGGAGGGTGTGTTGGCTGTGGTAGGTCCGTCAGACGGGCGAGTGAGCGACGTCTTAGCCTCGCTGACCGGAACGCTGGTCATCCCATATATCACCACTGACTGGTCCCATAAAGTGCCCATTGGGGACTACACCCTCAACCTGTATCCCCCATCGGAGTACATCGTGGGACTGTATCAGACGCTAGTGCTAAAATGGAACTGGACCGAATTGTTTATTGTCTATGAGGATCATTTTAGTAGGTTTTACCTGCAGGGGCCTGTTTGCTCAACTTTACAAATTACAAGTCTTACAATTGTAGCAAATGTAAATGAAAAATAAGGTGATTCGTAATGACTTTGTATGATCAATCAATTCGTAAAGAGTCACCTGGTTTTGCAGTTACCGTATTGTTACAATTGTAGGACTTGTAAAGGTCTGTAAACAGGCCCCAGATCACTATGGTGAGGTTTTGTATAAACTTTTAATTAGTGCCATGACTTCTTTCCTACTCTCAATTTTGGTTATTTCTTATTTCTGCAAAAGTTCCGTTTTAGGGCGACTATCAAGTAGGGCAAAAAAGTTAAGCCAATTTCATTTAAGTTAAAGTTAAAGTTAAAGTAAGGCTCAGGGGGTAATTTAAGTTAAAGTTAAAGTAAGTCCAAAATTACTGACTTTTATATAACTTTTTTTAAAATAACTTTTATTTAAAGTTAAAGTAAGGCTCAGGGGGTAATTTAAGTTAAAGTTAAAGTAAGTCCAAAATCACTGACTTTTATACAACTTTTTTGAAATAACTTTTATTTAAAGTAAAAGTAAGGGTATTTTTATTTAAGTTAAAGTTAAAGTTAGAGTTTCACCCCTAACTTTTTTAGTTTAAGTTAAAATTTAACTTTTTTGCCCTACGTATCAAGTAGCACGCAGAGCAGTAACAAAATGATATAACGTAAAAACTGCCATATATACATATTTGTGCAGGCAGCTTTCACGAATTCAGTTAGGGACGAAAAATGACCGGGTTAAAAAACAAGCCTTAAACTAAATTTCCATTAAGTGCAAACGGCCAAAACCATACGTCTTATGAGCTAAAGTTGAGGCGTGCCTCAGATAAATAAGTTTTCGACTTTCGACGCCAAAAAAACAAATTGTTGCAGGTTTAATCAGATTGCAAACTTTGCTGACATCTTACAAACTGTCTGGAGTGCGCTTGGCGGCTCGTCGTTTGGAAAACGATGACTACTTGGGTCTGATGGATCAAGTCCGACAGTCGAGAATGCGTCGAATTCTGGTGGATTTCCCCAATGACAAAATCAAACTACTATTAAATGCTGTAAGACTTTTTTCAGATTTTTTTAACAATTTAACAATTTAACATTCATCTACAAACCCACTGATTTTATACATGCAGATACGTGTTTTTATAATGAATATTCGACTTACATTTTGACTGAAATTGAAAGTTGTGTTATTTAGGTCGAGTCGTGCTACAGCTATGTCTGTAAGAAAATTGTAACATTGTACCTGGCAGTTTTCTTGGAATTCCTTAAGGCAAAACAACATGGACCACAATCAGATAAAAGATTAACCGAACGTGACAAAGACAAAAGTCCGTCGGTTGCTGTGACTGAAAAATTCTACAAAAAATATTTTTCGAAGCGAAACTATGTGATTGAAAAATTCTACAAAATACTTTTGGAAGCTATACTATTAGTAACGCCGAAGTTTAATCATGCAAAAAAATTCCGTATCAGACTTAGCTAGTTGTTTTTCGGAACAACTTGTGTGCAACAAAACAAACAACACAACAAAACACTTGCACAAAACAACTCTTCTAAGGATAAGAACGAGTCTGAACCGTGCTTCAAGTATGGGTTGCGGCACTGGTTGGCGTATGCGTAGCAATTAACTTGTAGTACAACCACAAGTGCTGTAAGTGACTTGTAGATCGATTCGAGGATAGCGTGCAATTAGTATATAATACATACGTAAAGGTTATGGCACTGGTGGCGTGCTATAAGTGATTTATACGCATATTTCTGTGAAACTCCCAGTGCAGGACCACGAGTGCACCTGCACGAGGGTTTCACACATGCGTATCAATTACTTTTAGCACAACCACCAATGCTATAAGTGACTTGTAAATCGATTCGAGTATAGCGTGCAGTATAAATTGGGTTATTGCACTTTACTGTAACACTGAATGGAGTTACAACAATGCATTGCAGGCGTTGCAACTGGGCATGATCAGTCGACGATACCATTACGTACTGACGTCCATGGACATCACTGAGATCGATCTGGAGGCCTTCCGACACAACAACGTGCGAATGACCGCACTGCAGCTGCTCAACCAGAGATACAAACAAGACCCCGTCATGCAATACGTGCGCTCCCACCACTGGCACAACCCGCAATACTTCCCTGCTGTGAGTGGGCTAAACTTTGTACGGCTGAGCAAATACTATACGAGCATAAATGCACATAGGGGGGGGGGAGGGGGTAATCCCACCCCCCCCCCCCCCCCTGAGGGGGGTCGGCACCCCCCCCCCTCAACCCCCCACCTCTCCTCTGATGGCCATGAAAGTGCCCCAAAAATGCGTAAAAAGTTGAAAAATTGCAAAAAAATTTTCGCTTGCGGCGAAAAAAGTACCCCAAAAATGAGTTAAAAATCAAAAATTCTGAACAATTTTCGGCTGTTGCCGAAAAAAGGCCAAAACTAGGGACCACACCCCCTTCCGCCAGGGGTCGGGCACCCCCCCCCCCTCGCCGATTCACCCCGTGCATCTCTGTATACGAGGGCCAGCTACATCGAGTAAAACCGCTCATGAGAAGATAGAGTAACAAGTTGCCCCTAAAAGGGGCAGGGTTCCTCCCCAGAGATGTTCATGATATCAATATATAGTAAAGTATAGGGGAATTATATAGGCTAGCTTGGCACGGACCACGTTTACGTGGAGTGGACCATGTACACGCGTGTAACTGTGTGTGTGTACTGTGTACGCGCTAAACTTAGCGTGTACGCGGCCAGTGGTCACTAATCACTATCCGCGTTTACTTAGCGGTTACAGCGTGTACACGTTAAGAAATAGTAAATCGCGGACTGTGGAACCGGTTTTTGTAGGTAAACGGATAGTCAAAAGGTTACTGGTTGAACGGATAACCGGTTGCACTATCCGTAAGTCTCCGTTTTTGCTTTAAGTCTAGGTTTGTGTTTTTTCGTCCGTTTTTGCCTGTAGTCTACGTCCGTCCGCTGTTCTATGAGTTTAGGTTTGTGTTCCTGTAGTCTAAGTCCGTCCGCTGTTGCTTTGAGTTTAGGTTTGTGTTGCGTATAGAGTGTAGTCTGAGTCCGTCCGCTGTTTCTTTGAGTCTAGGTTTGCGTTGCCTGTAGTCTACCTACGTCCGTCCGCTGTTGCTTTGAGTTTAGGTTTGTGTTCCTGTAGAGTGTAGTCTGATCCGTCCGCTGTTTCTTCGAGTCTAGGTTTGCGTTGCTTGAACTTGAAGTCCAAGTTTGTGTTTTCGTTGTTGCTTTTCTGAGTTTAGGTTAGCGTTTCCTGGAGTCGAAGTTTCTGTTTGTCCACTGTGGCTTTGAGTTTATGTAGCTAGGTTTGTGTTGCCTGTAGTCTATGTAGTCCGTCCGCTGTTGCAATGAGTCTAGGTTTGCGTTGGCTGTAACCTAAGTCCGTCCGCTGTTGCTTTGAGTTTAGGTTTGATTTGCCTGTAGAGTGTAGTCTGAGTCCGTCCGCTGTTTCTTTGAGTCTAGGTTTGCGTTCCTGTAGTCTACCTACGTCCGTCCGCTGTTGCTTTGAGTCTAGGTTTGTGTTGCCTGTGGTCTAAGTCCATCCGCTGTTGCTTTGAGTGTAAGTTTGCTTTGGCTGTAATCTAAGTCTGTCCGTTGTTGGTTTAAATCTAAGGTTTGCTTTGGCTGTAATCTAAGTCCGTCCGCTGTTGCTTTGAGTGTAGGTTTGCTTTGGCTGTAATCCAATCCGTCTGCTGTAGCTTTGAGTCTATGGTTGTGTTCCTGTAGTCAAAGTTTCTGTTAGTCCACTCCACTGTTGTTTTGTGTTTATGTAGCTGGGTTTGTGTTGCCTGTGGTCTAAGTCTCTCCACTGTTGCTTACGTTCCACGCAAGAGACCGCTTGTGATGGGCCAATCCTCGGTTAGCTAGTTTAATCGTTTTGTCTTCTTTGCATAAGAACCGGACTTGACCCAAACTGTTCATTTGAATCTGATCTATAACTTTCCAGAAAATCAAGTAAACACGCAAACACCTTTTAACTTAGGTATTAAATCTCAGGTTGATTCAAGTGCGCTGCGCTGCAGTCATATAATGAGGACAAAGTGTAAAAGTTCGTTCCGGAGGAGGCCCGCTGGTCTCGATCCTCCCCGGGCAGAACTCTAGCTCCTAGTTCTAACCATTCAAATGATGTTAAACATCGAATTATTAAGATTAGACGTTGCAAACAAACCGCCGTGGCGCAACCGTTCTGCACGGCAACTAGTGAGCATAGTCTCCAGTTTAATTGTCAATAAAATTGCCAAAGATGTGCGTAGAAACTAAAGTTAACAGCGGGCTGATTTCATCTAAGGTAGTAGTTCCTTTTTCGAGGCTTTTGTCATTCCTATGTAAACTTTGCGCCCACAGAACTCAAGCTACAAATGATGCTTGAGCACTAATTGTTGACACAGTAATGTAAAAGTCAAAATCCCCAGGCATGTCAAGTTTTTCTACTTTTCACCTATGGACATTTTTAGAGACCTTATCACAAGAAAATGCTCTAAATTTTCGGTGCTTCTGTTTTTATGCTATTTTCTCAGTAAATTGACTAGTTATTAAAAAAGTGGGGGACATGCTTGGCGATTTCAGATGTGTCAAAAAAACCTTACCAACCTTCAGCCCCAACAAGTTGACGTATGATTCAGAGCTGTGGCGCAACATTTTTGTAAAAATCCTACTATTTTGGAAAAGACCTGTCTTTAGCCGCGTATACTGGAATCAATTTACAAGATGAAGTTTCAAGAATTTGCAAACATTCAGGTAAGATATAGTTCTACTTACTTACTGCAAGAGACCTCTTGTGATGTGAATTTCTAAACGCTGAGCTATAGCTTTCAAGAAAAACACCTAAAACAGCCAAAGATGTGAGCAAACTAATGGCGGGCTGATTTCACTTAGCTCAAGTTTAAAATTCTTACGTTGATTCAAGTCAGCTGCAGTAATATAGTGAAGACAAGGTGTAAAAGATGGTCCGGAGGCGGCCATTACATTCCATCATTTCAAAACCTCCGTGTTAAACAAACTTTGTTCTTTTGCTAGCATATGGCTAAGCACTGAAGTTTGCTAAACCCTACCAAACACACATCACCATCCCGATCACACTTTCAGCCAATGACACACAGTGTGGATAATTTTATGCACATCCGAATCAGGCTGTCAAATACGTGAATTCCTAGCCCCTGTAGGTACACCCAGACTATCCAGTAGCTAGTAGTTATTTACTACCTTACAGACAAAGGATAAAACGCATGGTGCTACCAAGGGGAGCTTGTATGTCAGCAGAACTAGAAATATCTACGCTGTGTTGATTTAATCTCTTGCCCTAAAAAGGGCATTTGGGATACTAAAATGGTGCCGCTGACTGCTGAGTTAGCCGCTAACTGCTGCGCTACCCTTCCGTACGGGCTTGTGGCGTGGCGGCCTGGTGCTGTTACTGACTGCCGACTGCTTGCCGGCTACCTGGACTTGCACACTGCTCGATATGTGACAAACTGAACTGTCAGGCCAGGCGTATGCTAATTTGCATATTAGTGGTTCCTGTCTGCCTATTAGCCAATCATAAAGCGGCCAATTTTAAAGGCCCGCCCCTGTCTGGCTTGCTATTGGTTGAAATACAATTCTCATTTGCATATCGACTCGGATTGGACCGTCACATTGCCAACTGTCTAATTATGAATATTGCAAAACCTGGAACAGGGGGGGTTTGCACAGACGGAAACAAGAAACCAGTAAAAAGTTTTATTTTGGCAAAGTAATGATGTCATATTTAATTAAACTGTTTTTGTTTTATTTTCAGGTTCTTCAAATCATCATTTGTGATCTTCTTTAAAAGTTTTCAGGTTTATATTAAGTTAAGGTTGAATCGCACCCCCCATGTGGGAAAAATAGAGCAGGACGTTTGGGGGCTAGAATTACACACAAATCATAGGCCAGCCTGCTGCACAAATTACGTATTTCTGTTATCGGAGCAAAAACCGATGACAAAGGTTCCTTCTCTAGAAGGAACAAAAATGGAATGAATGAATGAATGAATAAATGAATGAATGAATAAATGAATACTTAATTCTTATGTATGTAATTGCAACACCACCTTGCACTTAAAGCTGGTCAGTTTCATACAATAGCACGACGGAGTAGGGCAAAAAAGTTAAACTTTAACTTTAACTGAAATTAAAAAAGTTAGGGGTCCTACTTTAATTTTAACTTTAACTCCAAAAAAAGTTAGAGGTCTTACTTTAACTGTAACTTTAACTTAAATTAAAACAACCTTACTTTAACTTTAAATTAAAGTTATTTTAAAAAAAGTTATATAAAAGTCATTGAATTTTGGCTTACGTTAACTTTAACTTAAATTGATGCCTGCGCCTTACTTTAACTGTAACTTTAACTTAAATTGAAGCAATGGCCTTTACCTTAACTTTAACTTAAATGAAAATGGTTTAACTTTTTTGCCCTACAACGGAGCTTAACAGTGATTGGTTGAGAGCTGTTACTTAAACAGCCAATCTAGTTTAGACAAACCCAGACGTACGGTGAGGTCTGAAAAGACCCAACTCTGAATTGGCCCTATGCATATCGTTGGCTGTTTGCTTTGAGGGCTGTCACTTTAAACTCAGCCAGTGTGATTTTTTGGCGCCCAATTGATGTGCATTTACACTTTACAGTCACGCCACCCACGGAATTTTTGATATTATTGTAACAAAGGCGTAGCCAGGAGGAAACCCCTTCTGGATAGATGAGAGAAACAGAGAAAAAACAAATTTTTAAGAACCCCGAAATGTTGAACGAACATATATACTGCTTTTTTGCCAAAAATGCTAATTTTCTGCACGTTTTGGCTTGTTTTTTAATTTTTTGTAAGTATCGTGGGTTGCCCCCGTCTAGACAGTAGACACCCCAACCTTACATTACTATAATAAAAGGCTGTCTGAGCAGCTGTAGGTGTATGGTAACGTACAATAATGAAATGGAATTAATGAAATTGATATATTGAGCAGACCACTTTCTAGAAAAGTCTCAATTGTTTTATAATTCGAAAAGCCAAGCCGACCCCCCCCCCGGCGGAGCATATTACACAGCTGACCTGTGCGTTCGCAGTGACTGGCTGAGCAAACTAACTCCCTTATAAGCAAAACAGCCAATAGCAGCCGTTGGGCCAATTCAGAGTTGGGCCACTTCAGACTACCCCAGATGTACATATGAAGACAAACCCAGAATACACAGCTAGTGTTATAAGTAATAATAAGTATGACAGCATATAATGGTATGTTATTCAAGACATAAACACCAACATAAATGTAAGACACCAACACATAAACATGCTCCGCCTACTTACTTTGCCTCACCGTTTATTGGCTAAACAAAAATAAGTGTCAGCCAATCAAAATCGTTGGCCAAACTAAAGTCTGATAAAAAATGCTGGACAATGAGACAAAAAAACACGCGATTTCATTACGAAAAGAACTAATTGCAAGCATCAAGAGTACAGCGAGGCGTCATAAAAATCACGCCACCAATTTTATTTCAGCAATTTCTTGTCATAGTTTAGAACTTGGACAAACTAGAATACGCCATAAATATATATATGACTAGCTCAAGCCAAATTCTCACCAGGAAGTAGGATGAAATAGGCAGGTAAGAAATAAGAAATAATATGTGTTCACATTACGCAAATAAGAAATATAAGGAATGCAGTTTGATGCTTCAATAAATTCAAGAAAAATACTTAAAAATGACCAAATTTTCTGCTTGTAAAGAAAATAAGCCCTAACCCGCAGCAATGCTTCTTTTTTAGACAGAACTAGCGTTATTGAGAGACGCTATATTTACTTTCGCCAAAGGCTACTACAACGCCTCCAGCATCATCAAAAACGTTGCTCCCCCTCGTTGCGAAAAAACACCCAACGGATGGAAACCAATTCGATACACGCATGGCGAAACACTGTTTAATTACATTACCTATTCTGTAAGTTCGCTGCTGGAATAACCTTTTCAGTCACATTCACACAGGTCCTTGATTTAATCGCTGTGACCCTAGAGCTCGGTTCATACTTCTCATTCTTGTCCCTATCTTCTTAAGCACTTCCAAAAAACTACGTAGCCAAGTGAACCATTTTGTCGCGCAGAAGGAGGTGGGTTGTCAAGAAAGGGAGGTTGATTCTTACCGAAAGAACGACAGCATCATCATCAGAATGACCCAGAGAGGATTCGAACCACCCATGTCTGGATCTGCAGACCAGCGCTCTACCTTTGAGCTACTGGGCCGACGATGAGCTGTCATAGATCCCTTTAAGTACTCTATGGGGCCTATCTCACATCCCTCCCCTTCTAGTATCGACCCGAAGTTTCCCTGTGCTGTGTGCACTACTACTTCTGAGGCATGGGTAGTGTTTGTGAGCGGCCGCGAAAGCCGCCGGCCGGACCGTGAAAACCGGCCGGCCGGCCGGAGCGGCCAAATTTTTGGATAAAACCAGTCCACAGTGTCATTTGGGCATAAACTTAGCCTGCCGGATTGTTATGTCGGCTTAATTTTGTCAGTCGGTTGAATCTGGCTGGCCGGCCGGTGTTTTTAACCGGCCGGCCGGCCGATTTTGACCGGCCGGCCGGCCGGCTGATTTTAGCCGGCCGGCCGGCTTTTCCCCGCCGGCCGGCCGGCCGGTTAATAACGCCGGGACAAGGAGCGGCTCCACTGCAAAGCTACCTCGGCGATAATTCCTCCATATACTCTAACCACCACTCTGCCCATGCCACTCAAGGGGGTATGTCCCCCCGACAACCCATACCTAACGCTACCTGACTCCGTTCTGCGACCAGGAGATTCCAAGGTTCGTCGTGGCGGCCTTGCCATGTCAAGAAAGGGAGGGGGGATTCTTACCGAAAGAACGACAGCATCATCATCAGAATGACCCAGGGGGGATTCGAACCACCCATGTCTGGATCTGCAGATCAGCGCTCTACGGTTGAGCTACTGGGCCGACGATGAGCTGTCGTAAATCCCTTCAAGTACTCTAGGGGGCCTATCTTACTTCACAGGGTAAGGTACAGTTTGCTTGCGAAAAACTAAACGAAATGATTCACAATAATCAATCAAAAATAATTGTGCTTGTTCTTGTTCTTGTCAAGTATTCTTAACATTGGTCATTTTCGCTGTGCTCTAACGACTTTGATTGAACTAGGTTTTAATGCTCACCATTAATGTCAAGATTAAATTTAATTCAATACCTTATTTCTGTCGGATTTTTTTTACAATTTCTATGCTTTTTTCACTTTTTTTAGGGTCTTCCCGATGGGCTCACAGGCTCAGTTAATTTTCGTGGGCGTCTCCGTGACGGAGTCAAAATGGACGTTTATCAGCTGAATTATTTTGGCCATACTGAAAAGGTGGGACAACTCAACTTTAATCGTATTGTAATCGCTGATAAGTTGATTTGAGATTCAATGCAACTTCTTCTAGACCAAAGTTCTGTGGCTTTTATATACCTAAATCTCTCGAGTATCAAGAGTAGGCATAATAGGAAAGAGTATGAAAATGCCAAACGAGCACTTTTACGATTGAATTTCAATGCAGGTCTTGGCAACATATAATATATGCAAATGAATATAATCATTTCAGATAGGGACTTGGGATCCTAAACAAGCTTGGATCAGAACATCCAATCGTTCAGACGACTGGTACGGCGGGGATCTGGAACTCACCGAGGCTAGCTCTGTAAGATAATCACATTCTAGGAAAATAAAAACAAAATAATCACACCATATTAATAGTTGTGTTTTTATTTTTTTAGTAATTATTATACAAATAGTACCGCTCACAATTCTCATCATATAACTATGACTTCATCACTGTATGACTGCTTTATTTAAGTTTATTTATTTCAGTTTTTGTCCGTTTGTTTCAGAAACCACACTTAAAAGTTACTACCATAGTGGTAAGTTGCATTTTTTGATCTAAAGTGCTTTGATCTTAAAATCATCTTAATCCCAAATGCAATTAAGCAAGTTATGTGTATGAGCCGTAGAATTTAAACAACATTAGAAATTGGCGATTATTTTGCCTAGTTTTCACAAATTTTATATGAACTTGTTCCAGTTTTCCTAAATGAGTGAGTATACAGCAACTGTAACTCGGAGTGGCTCACTCTTATTTTATAGAGAAACTATTATGTACTTTTATTAATTAAATCAAATAATTAATTAATATTTTAAGAGTCAACACACTTCTAAGTACATGTTTATTCAGGAGCGACCGTATATGGTGCTGAAACGGGACCACGGTGCCAGAGCGGGAAATGATCGGTTCGAAGGGTTTTGCATGGACCTGCTGAAAATACTTTCGGACGATCTCCAATTCACCTACACAGTGGAGCCAGTGAAGGACGGGAAATATGGGAATATCGACGAAGACGGCCAATGGAACGGAATGATCGGGGAGGTGATCAGTGGGGTGAGGACACAGGGGTATATTTGTTTGCTGGGTCTGAGGGGACGAGATTGGAGAGTCCGGTGTCACGGGCAAAAGTGTCCCCCCTGTCCCCCCGGACACTTTTGCCTAGGCAAAAGTGTCCTACTTGGGCTAAAGTGTCCCCCTTGCACTTTTGGTGTACAAACTCGTAAAAAAGCGAATTCTCAAAACCTAAACACATTCTAAAAATAGCTTTCAACTTTAAATGCTTTAAACAAATTTTAACAATATGCGTAACTATTTAACCTTAATAGTGTTTCATACTGCAGTATGGCTATGGCATCACAGATAGATTGGCTATGGCATCACAGGCTGAACGCACCTAGGCTAAAGTGCTCTCTCTGCCGGTCAACTTGTCCGTTCGTTCATCCGATTCAAACCGACCCGAGATATGTAGATTCTAACCCTACCCGACCCGAGCATACCAATATAATATACCTTATATCTAAGCAAAAATATTTTGACCATAGCAAGTCAAATAAAAAATTCTATCAAATTTCTTGCCGCTACTCAAGTAAAAGTTGATTAGATTTGAAGAAGGTATTGAAAAAATAGAAACTTGTGGCAAAACCTGAAAGCTGGGTGTAAACTAGTGAGCAGAACCGTTAGTATATTCGAAACACGATTTTGAATGAGCAGCTAAGCGTAAATTAAGGGGGGACACTTTCGCCCAAGGTAGGACACTTTTGCCTAGACAAAAGTATCCCCCACACGCCTAGTCAAAACTGTCCGGGGGACACTTTTGCCTCGTCAAAAGTGTCCGGGGGACACTTTTGACTAGGCAAAAGAGTCCGGGGGACAATTTTGACTAGGCAAAAATGTCCGGGGGGACACTTTTGACTAGGCAAAAGTGTCCGGGGGGACACTTTTTTTGGGGGGACACTTTTGCCCGTGACACCGGGACAATCCCCCCCCGCTCAGATTTGATCCATCGGGACTAGCCCCTTTTTCTTGGAGCTGAAAGGTGCTGGAAGACCCAAACTTAACCCAGATCGCTACAAAATGTTTAAAAAAATAATATCGAATTATGTCAGGAAATAAAAGATGAAAAATATAAATATAAGAAAAATATACAAATTTTATAAAAAGTACAAACAATTTTTGCGTTTTTCTGAGTACTCTTTGAATATATTAATGTTACAAAACATAACTCAAATGAAAGCCCTCGTCCAAAAAAATGAAGCTTTTAATAAAAAAAGACCCACTAGGTGAGGTTTTGCTTGTAAAAAACGAGCAGTCGTTAAAAAACAAAACTTATACCTAAGATACCAAACTTGCGTCTTTTTGAACGCCCGGTAAAGCAACATTTTTTGGTACCAAAGGCTCAGTTTTTCTACAAAAAAATTCTGTGCGTTGCAGAAAGCAGACATTGCCGTAGCCTCTTTGACAGTGAACTACAAACGATCTCGAGCCGTGGTCTTCACCAAACCCTTTTTGTCCCTCGGCATCAGCATGCTGTTCAAAATCCCAGGTCCCCAACCCCCGGGGCTTTGGTCCTTCCTCAACCCCCTATCAACCAGTGTCTGGATTTACGTGGTGGTGGCCATTGTGGTGCTGACACTGATCTTTTATATCATCGCCCGGCTAACTCCATACGAGTGGACAATGGCCTATAGTTGCACCAGAGATAAACGAATGAAGAAGGGTAGGAAGTCCTAGATCTATGAATTGGCCAATGGCTGATATTGTCAGTTTTAGGCTCGATTCATACTATCATCCGTATGTCCGTTCAACCTGCACAATGACGTCACTAGAGCCTAGTGCAGTGAATCAGCCAGCGCATGTGACGTCACTATTTGGTCATTTTGTCGGCAGAACGGACATAGGTACGGCTGTAAGTATGAATCTACCCTTATGTGTACCTGATTACCCACAGTCTGCTCAGCCATCCACAGCGCACGTACAGGTCAAATGTTAAATATGCTCCGCCTTTTTACTTATACATAATATATTGCTCCGCCTATATATGTACTAACAATTAGGAAAAGTATGCTACTGTATTATGGTTTGTCACAGTTATTTAAGCCACATTTGTGGTAGGATACCCCTATACACAAACCGCGGCGTATGTAGGATTGTGTAAACGACGGGAACCCAGTACCCACTGATCAACTCCAAGGTCACCTTCCAGTTTTTTTATATTTTTGGGGACGTTGGAGAGACTTGAATTCAAGCTAAATATAAACGTGAAAATCGTTTTTCTTTATGAAAATTTACAGTTTTAAATTTAAGCTTGAAATTTTCTCACAAAGACAGGGGCATATTTTCGTTATATCATAACTGAGGAACGCTTTCTCGCAATTCAACATCTGTACAGACTTCGGGCTCCACACAGACCCAATGAACACCTCCAAATAAAATCATAAACTTGGTTTGCGGTCCGCGGTGACTAAAATAAAGAACATCGATTGGGCACCCATAAGTCACACGGTCTGAGTTTAAAGTGACAGCCCGCGAATCAGACAGCCAATCCGTTGGGCCAACTTAGAGTTGGCCATAAGTTGGCCATACTAGACGTCCTACAAAAATTACAATATTCAACACAAATTCATCACAAATGTAGGTAACAGCATAAATTTCTGTATACATTAAATCCCAAAAAATTTTCTTCTACATTTTTTACGCGGCCTCTAGGAGCCGCGTGTATACTATACGAGAATCTGAGAGTCCTACGTTAATCTGGGTAGGTCTAATTTTTAGTGTAAATTAACACTAGAAGGGCGGGTACCTCTCACTTCTCAGTTCTGCCATACATCATGCAACTCGACGGAACTAGCAGAATCGAACCACCGACATTCTGATCATTAATCAGATGCTCGGTAGTGCACGCACCACTACCAGTTGAGCCAACCGGGCTGTTGAATCTTTAAAATTCCACTTTGACTTGTAGCACACGTAATTAACAAAATATTACAGTAGCAATAAGGGATGATTGAAGATGTCATCCAAGACTGCTTGCTATGTATGAGGACCATAAAATTTGAATTAATTTTTAAATAAATATGTTTCTATTTTCCTATATCAGTGCATGTCAGCACTACATATCTTCTATCCGATGTCGACACTCATGTTCCTATTTGTGCCATTCGTATTTTCTCATCCAAAGCTAGGAAGTTCGTAAGCTCACATTAGGTGGTGTTAACTACTTTGATACAGTGGTCTTAGTCGTGTAGTGGTTAGTATTGTTGACTCTAAATCTGTGGGTCGGAGGTCAAAAATCGCTAACAACATTTTGTGAGTGCATTGCAGGTACGTGACTTTTGCCTAAATTTTTTAAATTTTATTTCAATATTTTAATAATTAGTTTAAAACGTGTTTCTATGTAGTTCAGCAATTTTGTCTCAAAAAAAACTTTGAGCTACTGAGCAATAAATGTGATATTATATATTACCTCATACACAATTCAGAGTTGGGCCATATCAGACGTCACGATTCTATTATGATATTTAACACGAATTCATCAAAAATATAGGTACAATGTAAATTTCTAAATAAAATAAATCCCAAAAAAATCACCTCATTAAACTTGTTTTATCCTAAGCCAAATATCTACTGAACTCATACAGAAGCATTCCTGTATTTCAGAGCTAAAAAACAACTACTCCTTTTCGAACACCATCTGGTACGTGGTCAGTACGCTGATGAAGGGGGGCTGTGAGTTCGGCCCGCTGTCTATTTCCACACGCTTGCTCGGGGGGGTCTGGTGGGTGTTCACGCTGGTGCTGGTCTCGGCCTACACGGCCAACCTGGCTGCTGTGCTCACGGTGGACAAGCGATGGATCCCCATCAAGAGCATGGAAGACCTGGTCAACCAGACAAGGATCTCCTATGGTGCTCTTGATGGAGGATCTACCATGCAGTTTTTCAATGTAATCAAGTTATGGTGTTAAGTTTGTTGGTTATGTGCAGCCTCTAAGGCTTCAGGTAGATTCCCTAGGTCCGAGGCCGAAGTGTGATTCCCCTGACTAGAAGGTAGGGCCTACGTCGCTCACTAAGCCTGAGAGTACGTAAAACCTAAAGCTACGCTAAATTCTACGCTAAACCACAGAAAAACCACGAAAAACCAATTAGAATGTTATTTATTAATCAAAACGCAACATTTAGGGCTGATACAAATAATTGGGGGCACGGTATGAAAACAACAGGTCGCAGCCAAAAAAATACAACCAACCGTCGCTAAAATTTGTAACAAAACTGCGCCGCCTTTGAGCCAGGCACTTTACATCAATTTGTCAAATTTGAATACGTTGAACGTTTGTTATTGTAAAAACTTCGTTAGACATAATTTTAACCTTTATAAACACGCTATTCACATTAATTACATTTCTTAGACGTACTTCACAATGGAGATATCGATTTATGGCTAGAGTATGACCAAAAAATGTTGAACACTGTGACAGATGAAAACGTATGAATTCGTTACCAAAAGAACACAGTTCAGCCATCAAAAGCACAGAAAGTAGGCTGTTGAAATTACGCCACCTGTTTTCTTTCAGTGTTCAACAGTTTTTGTTCGGACTTTTAATTTGAATTAACGTCAAGAATGCATCAGAATTCAGAACTAAAGACTAACCAAAAAAACTAGAGATAAAACGGTCGGGTGATTTTAGTAGGTAACTCACTGTACTCTAGACAGCTGACATGTCTTTTTTATAATAAAATTAGTATAAGTTATAGCACGATGTAGTGTGCACTCAGTAATTTATACGCACTGTAACGTGAAGCGCCAAGTGCATGAACGAGTGCGCGCAGCGCACGAGTTTATGCACGCGGGCTTCACGTGTTGGTGCGAATAGTTGCTGAGTGCGTGCTACAAAGTGATAACGTACTTATATTATATCTGTTTTGAAATATACACGGCGATAAGTCAATAACTGACATGCACGCCTACAGCAGTGCAATAACTAGTGCACGCTGTGAATCTAGCAGCGTGCACTTAGTTATTGACGTTAGTTATTGCGCTGTTTTTTCAAGACAGGTATGATATAACTATAGTTTGCTCAACAGTTTTTGAGTCCCGTCAGTGGTCACCAGTTTTGGGTTAGACGTTAGCTGTTATTGGTGTAGCGTGTGCCAAAACGTTGGTGCCTGATATCGCGCCTGTATTACATGCCTATACATAGAGTATTACCGGTACAGTATTACAGTTCAAAGTCAATCATTACAGGTTAACAGCAATTTCCGACAACTGCGTAGGCAGCAAGACAACCAAAAGAACCTGAACGTTATTTTTTAATCACGTGCTCAAGCCACACAGATATTTGACGCAAGAGCATTCCATTGCAAGCTCAAGAAAGAGGGGGAGTTCAGAAGCTTACATAAGCCTTTACAAAAGTCTTACATAAATTGAATTTATGGGAGAACTTATGAGAAGGTACGAGGGACAAAAGGCAGAAGCCTCACATAACCCCCCCATGTCCCAAAGCCAAAAACCCCCGCGGAACGCAAAAACCCCCCCACCGCAGCACAAAAAAAAACCCAAAAAAAAAAAACCCCCCCCCCCCCCCCCCCCAACCCCCCCCAAAAAAAAAAAAGAGACAGAAAAAACCCACCAACCCAACCACAACCCAACCCACAAAACCAAACCCAGCTTCTTAATATCCTCAGAGTAGATTAGGTTGTCTTATGGACATAGCAAAGTTGCACTTTATTCTGAGCTGTGTTTTCAGGACTCCCGCATTGACACCCACATTCGGATGTGGGAGTACATGCGAGCCCGTCGTAGTGCAGTATTTGTCAGCAATAATTCGGAAGGCGTCGAACGCGTTCTCAGGGGGGATTATGCCTTTCTGATGGAATCAACCTCTCTGGAATACGAAGTGGAAAATAACTGCAATCTAACCCAAGTCGGAGGTGTTTTGGGCACTAAGGGATACGGAATTGCCATGAGAAAAAGTAGGATTTCCAATTTGGCATTCAGATTAATTGGATGAACTTGAGACTAGATTAACCTGAGACTGAATTAACTTCATACTGAATTTTAAAACACCGCATTACTTCGAATAAAGCCCCTGTCTTGAATAAAGGCCCTGTTTTGAATGAAGCCCCCGTCAAGGAATTTACGAAATTATAAAGCCCCACCTTGAATAAAACCCCCGCCATAAATACCTACAGCCCCCGGGGCCCGGGGTTTTATTCGAGGTAACACAGTATGCTAGTGAATTAACTCTCAAACTAAAAATTATAAAATT
Source organism: Trissonchulus sp. WLG1_4 (assembly GCA_030248245.1). Classification (NCBI taxonomy): domain Eukaryota; kingdom Metazoa; phylum Nematoda; class Enoplea; order Enoplida; family Ironidae; genus Trissonchulus; species Trissonchulus sp. WLG1_4. Next base: position 52,891 of record JASANF010009776.1, read on the forward strand.
ATGATAATATTCAGTTATTTTTTACTGAAAATCACATTAAATATTTACGAATGCCATCCAAAGAAACTTACTTCCTTATATGCTTCATTGTATACACTTGCTTCATTTATAGAAACCGACATATTTGAGCTATTTGAGCAACACAAATTAAGCCATAACCAGAAAATTCAAAATTCTGTCTTGACGATTTGTTCTAGACTTTGGTCACTGGCGGGAGGAAATGTCTCGTCGAATTCTTGACTACGGTGAGAGGGGAATTATCGAGCAGATGAAAACCAAGTGGTGGAAAACCAAAGGAGCCAATTGCGCGCAGGTATTTCGATTATTACCTGAAAATCAGGCAACATTTTAGCATGTTTTTTACCTTTTCAATACGTTTAAGCATACCCTATAATAGCATGTTGATTTTATTCGCGCTTTGGCTAATATTTAGCTTCTGTAGTATTTGGTAAATTGTCGCAACCTTTTTTGTGCAAATTGACAACCGAAAGAAACCGTGGTAGGCTGTTATCCTAGAATTCATGGAGCCGGTTTAGTGGAATGCAAAAAGGCAGTCTGTTTATTCTAGAGGATTTTGTAAATCGACCGCTAGACTGGCTTTATGCATACCACTGTATCCTTACTGCGTAGTGTATGTAGTTCAATTTTTCTCAATTGTCGTAGTGTCTAGCTCTTTCCTGCATGCTTGTATGATAACCGTAGCATGAATGTACCAAACCAAGCTAAGCTCAGCATAGTCACAAAACAAAGAAATAAAAAAACAAAACAAAAAAAACAACCGTCATTCAAGCATGCAGGAAGAGAGAAGCCTAACATTTTGGTGACCCTTGCACCAGCCTAACCTTACAAGAAGTTTTGTGGCCTAATTTCAGTACCGACTGCGTTTAATTCGCCTGGGAATATATCAGGAAGTATGGGTATTGACAGTCCCTCCGTCGTCGTCGTTGTGACTAGAGCACGGCACGGACCAGTCACTCACAGTCCCTAGACTGCACTGCATCCCGACGTCTCACTCGTTTGGGTAGACGTTATATAGACCTTAGGTAGACTCGCTATATCCGACTGAAATTAGACAGACAGGTAGTCCAGTACGCTATTCACACACCTCGGACTAAAATAACTCCAGTGCGTTTAATCCGGCAAAGGAATGGGCCCAAGTGCTGCAGAACTTCACTGAGCTACTGTCAGATATTATTATTCAAATGAGAATTAAAATTAGTTTCAGTTGACCACTTTGTGCCGGCACATTAGTATTCTCTCGAACTCTTCAGAATCGTACTTATCAACTATTTGTCAATTAAAGCTTCTATACTAGCGAGCGAGAATGCGTTATGTAATTCCGCCTTCCGGTACTCAGCTATGCAGCTGTTCTTGTCACTGCCAAGGACAACAACCATAGACGTGGTTCGCTTCCCAACATAGGTGCCAAGGAATAACGATCGCTAACAAACTTCTCAGTTCACAAACTACCCGACCAACGGCAGTCAGCAGAACAAGCAGAGGCACCATTCGTTACGTTGTGTCATCCGTTTTTGGACAGTTAGTCATAAAGATTCAGATTCAGTACTTGGCGGGAAAATCAGCGTTTCATGCGTAGTTTCTTTGCCTTGGAAAGAGTTGGGCTTGATTTTGTTAATTCTGGCTTTTTGTTAATTTTGTTGATTTTGACATTGGCGTGGAATTAGCATTTAGACTAGAAAGTTTGAATTTTGGCACAAGCGAACTTAGATTCGTTCGTCTATCCGCTGATAGTGATATTATATATGTTACATAACTTATGTAGGTCTGCTCACGTGATAAGTCCAACATCTTTGGGACACATCGATCCAAAGGGTTACTGTCATTCAATAATAACTCTATCATACATACCAGTGGAATTTTCCAAAGCATTTCCCCAGTCTTGCGAAAAATGTGGTTGAAATGTCAAAACAGCCAAAAATGCTGAATTCCGGACAAAATGTTTCTGTAGTTTTTATATTTGGTAAATTCCACCAAGAGTACATAATAGCATCCTATTATAGGATATGTATGTACTCTTGATTCCACTTATAGACTGTGTGTTAAGTATTAACAATGTTCATAGATCTTAGAAGTTGCTAAACTGACTGGCTTTTACCTTAGTAACTGCGTGTTAACTGTTAGATTGGCTGTGTAGTGGTATGACCAGAAAATGGGAAAATTGTCTCTAAGGTACATTTTTAGCAGATATCCTCTTTTCGACAAGATGTAGGTAGTTGAGCAGAGTGTGGGCCGGGGCAATATGGTGATATCTGACCAATCGATTTATATTACTGTTATTTAGCTAGCCTATTTTATTTTAACTTAACTATAAACTATTAACTATCGGTAAAATTTTTTAATAAAACTATTAGCTTTTAACTAGCGGCAAATTTATTTTAACATAAAACTATTTACTTTCATTTAATATAACTATTAACTACCAGAAAAATTAATATAACTAGATATTTAACTAGGATATGTTATTTCAGTGTAAACGAACTTCTTAACAATTGAGAACTATTGCACTATTGCACCAACTGCTTCTGCGAGAACATATTTTGCAAACAGAATGTTTCCAAAGTCATTAGAAAATAATAGCTTGACGAAAGACTGACCAAAAAATTCTGAGAGACTACACGTATTGCGAGTAGAGTTAAATTAAATTTGGATTGAGTTTGTTGCGACTTACTTGCAGTGCTGAGGATATCTTCGAATATAAAACGCGGCAACAAAATTTATTAAAACTAAAATTTTCAATTAAACGACGGCACTCAGTTCATCCATAATCTTTAACCACAAGTGGCTAAAAAAATCATCAGAAAAGGTTTATATGTCGCTGTAGTTTAGTGCTCGGTTGAACTTAATTTCATCATACGCGAAATTTTCGGGCCAACTTGGGTTCCACAATTGTATGTATTCACGATGAAAATTGCGTGCCTTGACAACCAGTCTACGAAACATTTCTACAACAGAGTTAGTAAGAACACTCTTGCACTTTACTGCCGCTAGCTACCCAGATGATCCGATACACATCAAATCACGACACACGCTACGCTCACAAAAACGGTGTTGCAGAATCACCCATTGCGAAATATATATGTACGTATCATGCACGATCTAACACACACGCTCACTCAAATAGTGTATTTTTGACCTGGCAGCGCAGTTACATTAGAACTGTATGCAATCATAGAAGACGATTGCAATATAGTATATACGCGGCAGGTGAGGCCGCCGCGTAAAAAGAAACACTCGATAGCATCAAGAGTAAAGCGAGTAGTCACAACTGACAACAATACTTTGCCTGTTTTGTCTCAGGGTTTAGAAATTTCAGTCAGTTATTTGGTCGCAACTCATTCCTAAACTGTTGCCAGGGTTAAAGCATGCACTCTTAACATTAACCCTTTTATTCCCTGAGGATGATACACACCACGTGATGAACCACCGAATATGGGGCATGGCATGAATCATGATGAACTTGACTAAAAGTAACTTTTAGTGTATTCTATTCAACAGATTTTAGATTGTTTCTATTCAGTTAGTAGATGTCGGAAATAATTTAATTCGTATACATAGTTCATTAACCCTTTCATGTGCACTGTTAACCTCAGGCACCCCACCTGATGGATGCCCAATCTGGGGCAATAAAACTTGGCTAGCTTATTCTAGTCAACTGATCTTCGAATTGCAGATGCGGATGCGGATCTTTGTAGAATAGGTTGTAAATAGGTTATCACTTATCAGCCGAATTTTTAAAAAAATTCACCAAAAAATACATATTATACTAAAAATAGCAAGTATGAAAGAGGCTTGGATAAAACAAAGAATGTATCAAAGTTGTGCATTCATGATATCTTCTAAGCCATGCGCCGCCATCAACAGTTTGTTTGAAACGCTATTGGTTAACTTTGTGCCAACTAAAATGCTGTTGGTCTGACCCTTTGGCAACTTGATGCCACTGCTTTTGGTGGAACCTCAACCCAGGGGTGGATAAGGCTGTCTTGAAGACCCGGCCCTATCCTTTCCGTCCTGCTACGGTCGTCAGAATGTTAAATAGAGAGAGGAGACACAAATTTAGAACGAAGAAAAAAATGGAGGCGCCAAGAATCGAACACGGGCCGCTTGCGTCGACGACAAGAATGCTAACCACTACACCACAGCCCCCGAGTCTCATAAGCCCTATTTCTCATTTACAACACTAGCAAATACACGACACAAATATGCAAATTTTCTGCAGATACGATTGTCAGGATATTTGGCTAGCTAGTTAAAATCTAGTTAAATTGCCTAGTTAAAATGCTAGTTTTATTCCTGAGGGATTTTAACTTAACTATTAATTTAACTAGAAGAATTTAACTATTAGCTATTAACTATTAACTAGTAAAAATCCGCTAGCTAAATAATTTAGCATTTAACTATTTACCTAGCTAAATAACAGTAATTTATATAGAAGAAAGGAGAAGCTAATATTAAAAATTTTTAGTTCAGACTTCAATTAAAATCGTCAAAATCACGACTTTTCGAATTAATAATTACAAAAAAGTCCTGGGAGCCGTTGCACAAAAATTTATCAGTTATCAGTTATCAGCTAAAAGTTAACAGTTATCAGTATAGCATTGCACGACATTTATCAGTTATCAGTTATCAGTATTAGTGTTGCACAAGAACACTAACGTTCTGGGGCTTGTTGTATAAAAAGAACAGTGTTAAACTGTTAAACTGTTAAAATGTTAGTCTGCTAAACTGTTAGCTTTTATGCAACAAAAATTGGTGTTAAACTGTTGGACTGTTAAGCTGTTAGACTGTTAAAATTTTTATGCAACAAGCCCCTGTGCAACGAACACTGATAATTCACTGATAAATGCAGGAAATTTTACAGATAACTGATAAATGATAATTATCAGTAAATTTCGTGCAACACTGATAACTGATAATTGATAACTGATAACTGATACTGATAATTATCAGTTATCAGTAAACGCAGTGCAACGCAGTTTGCTGATAATTTACTGATAACTGATAATTTATCAGTTATCAGTGTTTTGTGCAACGGGGCCCTGGTGTTAGGGGAGTGGTATAATCAAAATTTATGTTCTGAGACAGTCATATATATAAATATATATATAATATATATATATATATATATATAATATATATATATATATATATAATATATATTTATATATATATATAACATATATAACAGATTCTAATTTAAATAAATTATGTACATTGAATGAAAAATGAGCAATTTTTCCATTTTTTGGCCCCACTATTGATAAGAAGTCATTATTGTGATGTTTCGGTGTTATTAAGGACGAACCACTAATATGTACTCTTGTTGTTATTGTTGAGTACTTTTGTCACCATGTTTGCATTACTAGGGTGCCAGATTTCGCGAGGTAAGTCTACTTTGTGAGAATGCTGACGCGTTGTGGTGGCTTGCACGTGATCACTTGCACGATTGGATTTAGAACACTGTGTCCGATGCAAAGTCGAAAATGCACGTTTCGGCTCAGAGCGACATAATAAGACTAAAATTTTAGCTCAGAATAAAAATATTAGGATGGTCTGAGACTATGCTATCTTCAGAAGGTGGAGATTTTTATGAACATAACTGACCGTAACGCTTACATACTGAAAAATAACTACGTAAAAAAACAGTCGAGCTGATAAACAATGCAAAAAAACTAACAGAAACAGTAGCATATGTAACATGACTCTTAATAACATAACACAACACTGCAAGGGTTTGGACTTTGGAGGTGGTAGCCTGAAGCCTCCATGAAAATCATGTAGATATTTCATTTTTTTACATTTAAGCTCGTTTTGTGCTTATAGACGTACATATGTCCGTTCAGCCAGTAAAATTACGGATCTAAACTTTTTTCAGCCCATCTACCACAATTAGGGGACAAAAAATGGGACGTAGGCATTTTACACAATCCCGATAACTTGACGTGATTGGGTAAACTGCTTAAAAAATCCTGCACACCTAATCACTAATCTGGATAGTGCTAATCAACCAACAAGTCAACCAACACTTTTTTTCGCAGCATCCGGATTGATTTTTGACGATTGAATCACTGAAGTTGTAGATATCGTAAGAACATTTTGTTTGGGCTCAAGTTTTAAAATATGACTCCGCCTCTCTCTCTATACCTTGAATAAAACGAAATCCCCCATCCCATTAAGCAATCATCTAATCGAATATAATCATCACCAAACCAGTATTGTTGTTTGTTGCCTGCACTGCACTCTTGCCCTCAACACGTGAGTAGTGATATGTTATCACTGCTTGCTCAAGTTAACAGTATATAGTACCTGCCAGTTTCGGAAACCATTTGGTCATAAGCCAGTGGACAATACCTGTATCTCTTTTTTTTTTTTTTTTTATACATGCATATATATATATATATATATATATATATATATATATATATATATATATATATATATATATATATCACACACACACACACACACACACACACACACACACACACACACACACACACACACACACACACACACACACACACACATATATATATATATATATATATATATATATATATATATATATATATATATAAATAATTTTTTGTGCAAACATGCAACATATGGTCATTTATCATTACTCAGAATTCATATGAAGCCGTCCTTCACACTTGTCCTTAAGGCCAACGGGGTAGGGACCTGGACAAACTTTGATCAGCTGCTGTGAAAAAATGACACAAGCGTTTCGGCTAATTTCTGCACACCATCTGCAGGAGACTCAAGTTTGATTCGTACGAAAAGTTGGCTTATTGGGTCGGACAGTTTTCTTAAAATCGGTTAAGAACCAACTGATAGGGACAAGGACAAGGATGAGTTTATGAACCGGGTCTTAAGCTGCGCAAACCGCAAGGATCAAATCCTACAGGAGCAAAGTAGCCTAGACCAGTACTAAATTTTGTGGACAGGTCTGAATCAAAATCAGGCTGTAAGCGAAACGATTTGAGCAAAGCCAAAACATCTAGGTACTTCTATATTATTCTTTTTTTATAATTTATAAATTACAAATAATATCCAATACACCTAAAATAGCTGAGTTCAATACTGTTTTAGGTTTGCCATCGAACTTTTTTCATTTTTCTACTCTAGGGAACGGCTGCAAGCATGAAAAAAGACCGAGTGGCTCTAACGATGGAAAACGTGGCTGGTCTGTTCCTTGTGCTCTTGGTGGGACTGACGGTCGCCATTTCCACGGCCGTTATCGAGTTTACCGTCAAGAGCAAACAAAACGCTGACATTGACCAGGTCAGGCTCGGGTCACTCAGGTCATTGTGTTTGGACGAGAGCATTTGCTTTCGTCTGAAGAAACTTATCTACATTAGGTTCCGGTTTTTTTAGGGTCGTTTCATATCTAAGGGCAAGAGGGTTTCCTATAATCCTGTAAAAGGTCAACTTTTATTTTCTCTTAAATTCGCCCACAACATTTGCGCCACCCGTGAAGGCGCATCAAAGATGTACCCAAAAACGAAAACCAAAGCTTTTCGCAAATGTTTGACTACGGTCTCCTGAAAATTCAATTTTACGTGTAAATCATAGGCGCAAGTCGCAAGTCGCAACAGAACAGTTTTTAGTGGCCACAAATTTGCATCCCTTTCTTTGCGTCTTTCCACGACATTTTTCTCGAAACTGTCACAAGAGTTGATTTTTCTCCATTCCACAGGCTAACATAATCCTTCATTTCAGTCATCTCTTTGCGCCGAAATGGGGGCGGAGTTATGTTTTGCGCTACAACTAGAGCGTACGCGGCGCAACCCGGAGCAACGACGCTGTTCCACCTGTACGCACATTGTGGGAATGGGCCAACCCCAAGCCACTGTAGACACAGACCTGGACTTCATGGACGACGGAGAAACAACCATGGCGCTGTGAACTATGGTGCACTGGTGCAGTGGGCAAGACGTCCGGTGTACGGATTCAGAGGACATGAGATCGAATCCCAGACAATAAGTTTTTGTTTTTTCTAATATTTATGCTGTGATATTGTTTGTATGTAATTGTTATAATTATTGTTCCAGTAAAACTAGTGTTGTTGTCTGTAAACTGACTAGGGCAGAAACAGAGCTTATCTTTCAGGAGAGGACTTGGGGGTAGTAGGATCGCTGATTACCTACTTTTTTTAATTTTCATATCCTTTTCCAAATTGAAAAGTTGCGGTTGTGTTATAAAATAACAAAACATAGCTTAGACTACATTTGCCTACTGCCGCTTGACGTGATAACTTATTCTTCTAAAAAATTGGTTACGAACGTCTAAAACATATATAACAGGATTTTGTGGTTTAGATTTGAACTTCGCGACTAATAAAGCAGAATAATCTAACCACGTAGATGCTTGAAAAATGGCGAAATTTCGAAGGTTTCTCGAAGCTGGGATTTTTTTCGCAAAACCGATCGCAACTGCGAAAAAAAGTGATGATTGCTAAAAATTTTTAAAACTGTTCGCAAAATTGCGAAAAATTTTGACGTTGAGGTGAACTCGTGGATTTCACAAAGGTGGTTTTACTAAACCATTGGTTTTACGTACGTTTTGCATGATTTGCACATAATTTCATTACGAAATATCGCCTGATTCGTTACGAATTTCCTAGATTTTCTTAAACCATGGTTTTAGCTCAGCTGAAATTTCAGCAAAACAGAGACCTGCTGTGCTGCAGGTTTCAAATTTCAACTGCGCTAAAACCATGGTTTAAGAAAATCTAGAAAATTCGTAACGAATCAGGAGATATTTCGTAATGAAATTATGTGCAAATCATATAAAAACGTACGTAAAACCATGGTTTAGTTAAACCACCTTTGTGAAATCCACCCAGGTCTATGCGCTGGTTTTTTTGACTTGGTTGGAAAACATTTCCGATACATCCCCAATTGACCAAGCTCGGCCTAAAAATGACAAATTCACCCAGCTTCTTTCTGAACCCCCATGTCCGGACTCATGGAACTTTGTGATCATTGATGTTTGGGAACTGACTGTAACTTAGTGGTGGCAACCTAGTTTTTTTCGAAACTAGGTAAAGTAAAGTAAAATTTCACAAAACTAGGTAAACTAGGTAAAAGTACCTAGTTTTTACCGAGTTTCGTGCGAAAACTAGGTAGTACTTTACCAAAACAAGGTAGTACCTAGTTTTTTTTGAATCGATGTTATCATCTATTAACCGATACTGTGTACATATGTTATCAAATATATTCTGATCCTTTACCTAGTAATTGAAACTTGAGAGTATAGTTTTAACCATTTTTTAACTAATTATTTTCTCAGTTAACTTCAATTTGTCTTAAGAAGTTATCAAAGGCAAGCAGAAGTGTGGCCTGGATGACTCTCTAGTCCCTAGTCCGTAGTCCCTGCATCTTAGGACAAGATAAAGCAGCGTGGAAAAGATAGAAGTATACATATATTTATTTTTTAAAAAAATAAAGATTTGAAATGCTGATTCCCCCCTTATCGCTTTAATGCCTAGAGTATCTCTCTCTAGGCAACCTCAGTCTCACACCGTCTGGCTGTTTGGCCTTTGCTCTAACTACGTGCGTCGTGGAGAGATTGCGTAACCAATAATCGATAGAGAAATGAATGGTGGGCAGATCATAAACACTCGATTAAGTATCTATGACTAGAGTTCCTTCGCGGACCGGTGGCGAGGGCGGGCCGAGGGCCCGGCCCACATTGTCGAGGTGTCGGCCCGGGGTGTCGAGGTGTCGGTTAAAAATTGCATAAATAGTCAAACACAATCCAACAAAGTAGCTTTTCCCTAAGCCTACTTCTGAATTAATAATTCAATAAATTTCTAAATTTGTATGTTTGCATGTTGAACCACGCATGTAGTTATGTGGGAATATGGTAAAAGACCCCGCCCTAAAATTTTGTTCCAGGGAAAGGAGGCGGTCCTGCTAAGGGTAATAGACGGGAAAAGGTCCCGTCAGCAAAATTTTAGACTAAAATTTTAAAAAATTCGGTATTTATTACTAATTTTTGTGTAAGCTAAATTTTGGCCGAAAATTGTCGAAATTAGTGCTTTTCAGCCAAGCAGTGAAATAAAAACGGTAAATATTAGGTCAGTTTTGTCAGTTTGGGGAAAAGTAACTGAGACTAGGTAACAGTGGACTGTACCAAATCGGATTAACTTAAGTCTGAGCTTGAGCTAAACTCCAGTTAAATCGATTTAGTTAAATCCCAGTTAAATCGCAACTAAACCTCAGTTTTCAACTAAATCTTAAGCGCCAACTGGGCTAATCTTCATTGGTGCAGCGGACTTAAACCGATTTAAGGAATTTAAGCCTGAGCTAAATCGGTTTAAGCTAATCGTCAGTTAATCTGATTTGGTGCAGTCCTGAGTTCACCCTTAGTGAGCTGATATGATCCACGTTAGTCTTTTTCGAAATTGGTAGGTATAGGCATAGGGTACAAATACTATCACTTTTAAAAACGACCAGACACTAAAAACCGATAAGGGGGTTCAATGACTAGTCACAAATAAGGGTCGATTCATACTTCACTACGGCAAACGGACAAACGGACATAGGGTACACGGACAAAGGACATTTTGTCCGTTTTTACAATTCATATTTCATACTTTTTAGAGCAAACGGACATTGGGACATACGGACGTACGGCATACGGACAAAGGTGCGATTCATACTTTTAAGCCGTATGTCCGTTTGTACGTATGCCCAACAATTTCGGGCAGAGTTGAACTGAACTTAGGTAACTTTGCCGGACATACGGACAAAGTGAAATGGTGCCGTTTGGTACGGATGAACGGACATACGGCTGAAGGGCAACCGGGCGGCGGGCATACGGCTGAACGGACGAAAGTATGAATTAAATGGCCGTTCATTTTGTCGGATGTCTGTTCGTCCGTTTGCCCGTATGTCCCAATGTCCGTATGAATCGACCCTAAGGGTTAATTTTTCTTTACGCTTACGCATGCAAAAGTTACCCAAACCGTTAAAAAAATTTACCTAGTTTACCTAGTTTTGAAAAACTAGGTGGTAGTAAAAACAAAACTAGGTAAAAGTAAAACTAGGTAGCCGAAAACGAAACTAGGTAGTACTTAGTACTTTTACCTAGTTTTAAAAAACTAGGTACTTAAGTAAACTAGGTACTTTTACCTAGTATTGCCACCACTACTGTAACTGGCTAACTTGATTAAAGTCTTGACTGCAAATGGGAAACATTTCCTTCCATGTATCACAACGACCACATGTAGCATTAAGCTACAACATGATAGGGGCCTGAGGCTACAACACTGAGAACCATTTCAAAATGGTTGCATTTTCAGGCCAAACATGGTCATTTTTTGGGCATTTGAATATATAACCTTTACAGCTCTAGTGATGTGGATCGGATGGGATCGACCGATCCGGGGGTCGGATCGGATCGGATCGCTGAATTTGCCGGATCGGATCGCCAGATCGGATCGGCTTTAAAATTTCGGATCGACGATCCGGATCCGTAGTATAAATTTTGAATCTTGACCACAAAATTTTGTAATTTGACAAATTTTGCGTAATTTCAAAAACTTTTCAAGCGATCATTCATACGCACAAGTATAACTATATACTGCTTAAATTATCAAATTAGCGGAAGCGTACAGTTGATGCATGCATAAGTGGAGGGGAGATTTCTCATCATCGAAGTTGCATGAAGACAGACACGTACTAAATGTGTGATGTGAAATGTTTAGAAATTTATCTTAATTCTTGCCTACAAATAAACAATCTTGCAACATTATTTTCGTGAACACAAGAGTTGGGCATTGTTCGTTACAGTAAGAATCGACGCGGATCAAAATTTTCGACCCTCAAGTAACCCAACCCAACCCGCGGTTTCACACTTGTGCGTAACCCACAATCCAATCACCAACTTTGACCTACGACCAACTTTGAACCACCATTGATTGATCGATCGTTTTGAGCTGATACCAATGTGCAATTTGCACAATGTACAGCTGTACATTTTCACATTGCTACCTATGTAAAAATTTCCAGAATTTGCCGGTTTGACAAAATCCAGCGACCCGCACAGCCTGAAGTGGGTGCCCAAGGGTCGACCCACGGCTCAAATTTTCCGATCCAACCCAACCCGTGGGTATCCACGACTTGCGGTAGTGAGTTAGTGACTCAAAATTTTCAAGACATTTCCATTTTCCAATTAATCAAAATTTTTGGTCGTGGGATTGTTTAACTAACTCTCATTGCAAAAATGCCATCTGCCTAATCGTCTATATACAAACGTATTAAATTTTCAAAGCAATATACTCATTATGATAAGTTATTATATTTCCACAAAAATTTGATTTTTAGCTTTCATCAAAATTACGCAATTATGAATCGGATCGGATCGGATCGGCGGATCGGATCGTATCGGCCGATCAAGCATCCGGATCGGATCGGCATCAAAATTTCTGACCGATCCGATCCGATCCACATCAGTACAGCTGAGCCAGGATTGTGATTGAGGAAATAGTGAAAAAGTTCTAAAAAAATTCTCAGGACGACAGAAGTCTTTGCAAGTCGATTTTGCGAAAAAAATTTGATGCTGTTCGCAAAATTGAGAAAATTTGCCAGCGAAAAAAAACGCAGCTCTTAAGTATATGGTGGTTTTCTTGCATTACGTTCACCTGACCTGGTTTGTTATTAACCAAACGAATCTAAATCTAATCCGTTAAATCTAGGTTTAGTAATACCCATTTTCCATATTTTGAAGTAATAAAACCTAACAAATTAGCTGAAAAACGCAACCACGAAATGAGATTAAAGTTTATTAATAAAATTAAAGCGACTAGGTTACATCTATTTTGCCATTTTGACATAAACCCAATTGTTTTTTAGACCAACAGCGTCCAAGCCGTTTCTGGTGATGCACAAATTTGGCTTTTTCGTAAATCCCACGACAGACATTTTTTAACAATTCGCTTTTAATTTCTTCAGCGTATCGAAACTGAGCCCTGAAAACAGATAAAAAAGGGTAATATTCTTCTCCACTAAAAGCGAGAGTACGTAATGGCAAGAGGATGGCACTGTCTTAAAAAGACGCAGAATACCAAGAGTACATTAGCTCTCCACCAAGAGTACATTAGCAATACTACATCCTATTATGTACTCTTGGCTCCACACTAGTAGCCTAAATTTGACCAAAAAATGATTGTATTTCAGAATTAGCAACCCTGAAAAGGAAGTTTCGGTCGAATGACGAAATTCGGTTCCAGAAGAAACATACAGGTAGGTTTCGCAAAAACTACAAAATGGCCACGACTGGAACGCCAAATTCGTAAATCCTTTCGACAGTGTCACACTCTTCCCATTATCTATTCTTTCTTTACCAGATTTGAGCTAGTCAAAAATCATGCTTACAGTTTACAAGTGTCATTTGCAGCTTACCAGACCACAACATAAAATAACGTCCACAACGCTTATATATTTCTTGTCCGATTGAAACCGAAATAACCTACTCCAGCCCCCCACAATGTCTCGAAGATAGCTCACGACGCCAGGCACGAAGCAAAAATAGTGGCTCGCGAAAAAAAGAAAATGGTCGTAAAAGTTGTCCCGCCCCTCTCCCCTCCCACCAGCATTGCTACCTGCCCACGCTAAGGTCCGGCCCAGCCACCAACCTGACAACAGCCGCCACTCTTAGCAAGCATTTGCCCTGTTGGATGAGGCTGAGACAAAAGTAGAGCTTGCAGCGAGCCACCAGGACGGGGTCCCCCAGAAGCAGGGCCACTCTCAGCTGATCCAGGGAAAGACTCCCTGCCCGGACCGCCTGCAAACACAATTAGCTGAGGCCTGTTGCTCGACTTGAAGAGTCTTACAATAATTGTAACAATATTCTAAGTGCAAAATCAGGTGATAAATCTATTCATCATATATATAAATACAATAATCAAATTGGATTTAACGGATTAGATTTAAATTAATTTTGCTAATAACACAGCACAAAATAAAAATAGCCGGCTGAAATTTTGGCCAACACGGCTTACATACAGTATCTTGGTGTGTGCCAAGTTTCAGTAAATTAGTTTTAACTGACGCTGTGTTATGAACGAAATAAAGTTAAATCTAATCCAAATCCTAATCCATTAAATAAATCCAATTTTGGATAAGACCCTTGTAAAGCTGAGCAACAGGCCCCTGAAGATGGGAAGTGTTCTACCGTTACGGCAAAGTTTTGGTCAACACCCGTTTTACTACCTAAGGGAGTGTTTTTTATCGAAAAATGGACATTTTTGCAACAAGTTTGGCTCGGTAGTTTTACCTAAACTTTGGCCAAAAATCGGAAAAATCACATATAATGACATTAATCACAAAAGTCCGGCCAATAAATTATATTCAAACAGATGACCTAATTGGTTTTTTAGGTATGGGCTTTTCACTAACAAGAATTCTATTTGGTTAATGCAAGAAATGGTTCAGCATTTTGTGTCAGTGATTCTCAACAGTAAAACTTTTCATTTAATATGATGAGATTGTACAAAATCTATATAAAAAAACACTAAAATTTGTTCATTAGTTTCAACTTCATTTTATTAAAACTGCATGTTAACACATTTCAAAAAACAAACATGAATCTTTCGTCGACTTTTCATTGCTAATACAATTGTGTCACAGTTATATACACTAATCTAAACACTAATCTGAACACAAAACAAATTCATAGCTCACGTACGAATTGAGGCAAGTATTCTCCCATGGACGAAAAACCCCCGCCCAGCGTTGACAACCACCACATGGCTTTCTCCAATTCCAGCGAGCGGTGAATCAACAGTTGCAACTTGTAGTTCCTAAAACAACAAATATATAAAAAATAATATATATATATATATATATATATATATATATATATATATATATATATATATATATATATATATATATATATATATATATATATATATATATATATATATATATATATATATATATATATATATATATATATGCATACATTGCAAAAAACGATAATACATGAGTCAGAAAGCACTTGGGAAAAAGTTTTCGGAAAGAACTTGACAAAAAACGAGTTAATCGAAAGGAATCCACTGGATTCTTTGAGAATCAAAAATGTTTCTGATCAAATTTTAATTAGACTACAATGCTCAAACCCATATTATCAGTATATATATGTTTGAGTGATGAAATATTTAGTGAAAAACTAATTGCTGTAAATTTAATTTGGGAAGCATTGGATAATAAGTACACAAGGTCCAAGGATAACTTTTTTTGCACAATCACACAATCTGTTCCTAGAGGTAAATAAATAGAAACATTTCTACACTATGTCACGATAAAAGCCATAAGTACTATACTATAAATACCAGCTATAATCAATTGGGATCCAAAAATCAACGGTATTTATATATAAAGTCATCGGTCCTGTTACAGCGCCCAATCTTAATCCAACGATGGCAATAAATCTTCTTCTAAACTCAGCACAGTCACAAAGCAGGTTTAGCAAACCGGAGGCGTAGTAAGCGCCCAGCCGCAAGCGCACGCGATTGGTCAATGAGGTCACGTGAGCGGCGGAGTCACATGATTTGGGCAAAAGCTGATACATCTTTTGTTTGTGACTTTTGGAGTAAACAATAACGGTGACAAAGTCATCGGATGGGTTAGCAGTAACCATTAGGGGCGAAAATTATCTGAAATACACAATGTTTGCCAAATTGAAGTGACGTTCACTCTGCAAAAGTATACATGTTCAGTGCTCAACACAAACAATGCAGCAGTGTCATGCTTATTTTTTACTAATTTTCTGCTGTCAAAAATCAGTAAGTAGGTACACTTTGTGCCTGTAGCAGGGGCGTAGCCAGGATTTTGAAAAGGGGGGGGGTCGCACCTTATTCACTTTTTTGCTCACTCACTGATAGCAATTTTGAAGTTGAAGTTTTCAACGATTTTAGTATTTACACGTGCATAGAAAACGCAAGGTCGCTGAGCTATAGGTTGCAGAAGTCTGAGGGCGGCAGCGCCCAGAAAAAAATTGAGAAATTTTTTCAATTTTTAAGTTGAATTTGGCCCACTGTAGACGTATCACAAAGGAAAAGAGAGTCTGGCGTCACATCCGACAATGTATATATCACAAGTGTATGTATTACACAAGTAAATGTAGCATAATCTACTCTTGTAGACATGCTTAGGCTTGGATGAAATGTAATGACTGTTATACCGCGAACCACGGGGCTCTTGGAGTTTGGGCCGAAAAGGCGAGGGCCAGAGGGCAGAATTGACCGTGCGCCCGAGCCCAAGTGGAACGCGCTATAACGGTGAAGGCCGGGGCAAAGTGCCCTAAATCGCTCAGAAACTGCCCTAAACAGGTCCGGGGCTCACACACGAATTCCCCAACAAATAGCCACAAAGCCCTCCAAGGGCTACTACAATCAGGAGGCCCTAAAAAGCCCTAAAAAGGCAGTTTTACGGATTCAGAATTTTATTGAAAAACGAAACTTTTATTTAATATAAAATCAACATCACATTTTATAACAAGAGAAAATAACAAAAACTAGCTTAAAAGCGTAGGCCTAGCTCAGGGGACCTAGCCCTAGATCTCACTGACGCGCACACCTAACTACCTAGCCCCTGTTCCAGCGTGAGCGCGCCTCCCCCCTTCTCTTGGAAAAACTGTGACTGCCGTGAGCCAGTCACACATGAGTAGAATATATATTTTTGCAAAGCGGCCAGTTTGAACTCAGGCTACGTCCCCCTTTCCGAAACATCATCCAGAATAATAAGCGAATTAAAATAATAATTTTAAATATTAAATTTAGATACTATTATTAACGTGAAAAGTATAATTTATAAAAGTTTGTATAAAAGTCTATTCACACGACACGTCATTGCTCAAAAACGTGTAAGCCTACAATTTAGGTATATTAAAGCGCTGGCAGCCTTTCTATTGTTATAAAAACTATGGAGCAGAAAGCGGAGCGCTTATTCATGCGCAAATACCGCCAATTTGAAAAGTACGTAAAATACGTAACATGACGAACTGTGACGTGTGAATAGATGCATTTAAACGCGGTTTTAGACTAACTTACACACCCCGAAACCCCGGGAATGACAAGGAATAGTAAGCCAAAGAACTGCAGGGGTCTGGGGGCGGCAGCCCCCAGAAAAAAAATATGGAGAATTTTTGAATTTTAGGACAAATTTGGTCCATTGGAGTTGGAGACGTATCAGAAGTTTTTAGGCTGGACGTGTACAGACGCAAGATACTTAACCCAAAGTTGCAGGGGTCTGGGAGCGGCAGCACCCACTCAGAAAAAAAATTCCTATTTTTAAACCGAATTTGGTCAACTGGAGACGTATCAGAAATTTTTTACGACAGAGAAATTAAAACAAAAGATGGTAACGTTACATCAGACAGTGTGTTGCACAAGTAAATGTAGCATACTGTATATACTCGTGTATACATGCATAGGTTTTGACGAAAGACAATAACAAAGAATAGTAAGCCACAGAGTCGCAGGGGTCTGGGGGCGGCAGCCCCCAGAAAAAAAAACGGGCGAAATTTTTGATTTTCAGGCCAAATTTGGTGAATTAGAGACGTATCAGAATTTTTTTTAGGCCGGACGATAAAAACCAAAGGGCGCACCCTTGTTGACAATTTCTTCAGATTCAGACAAAAGAGGGGCGGGGGTCGCGACCCCCGCGACCCCCCCACCTTGGCTTACAGCCTAAAATCTAAAAATCTGGAGAAGCTCCTCGCCTCCCAGACCACCACATATTTACTTAATCTTGTAAGGTCGAAGCTGCAGTTAAAACTAAATAAAATCTTGCAGGGATATGTACCTATGCATCATTAATCACAGAGGCAATCACCAGTGGCGTAGCCAGAAAAAACTTCGAGGGGGAATGACTTTTTCACTTTTTTGAAATGTGCTAAAATGCACTTAATGGCTAAGTGTTGTTGTTGTTGTTGCTTCCGACCACCTGACCATCGTCAATCGGCCCGTACAACCCCACCGCGGTGAAGCCGTCCGAATTCTCTAAGAATAAGAAAGGCAAGGACCTCCAAAGGCCTATCCCAGAGGACTGAGGCTGGCTGGTAAATGGCTATTTCAGCGCAAAAACATGTTTTAGCATTTTTCGGTCAAAAACAATGCTTATTTTCGACCACAGCAGCTTCAAACGTAAAATTGGAGCTCAAAACACCGCAAATTACAGAAATGGTGGTCTGGCAAGGTTCCTGAAACTTGAAAATCCGAAAATTGTTTGACATTTAAAACTTGTAAATTTACTAAAGTTCATTTTTGTAACAATAAAACAGCTAAAACTATATACTAAAACAGTGTATTAAGTAAATACATAGTGCACAATGCAAGTAGGATGCACATGCTCTCATACAAGATGAAGGCAAGAAACACTAAGCCACAGACTTGCAGGGGTCCCCAGAAAAAAATTTGGGGAATTTTTTGATTTTTAGCTCAAATTTGGTCAATTGGAGACGTATCAGAAATTTTTTCCGGCCGGACCCTGAAAACCTACGGGGGGCGCTTGTGTACAATTTCAGTCGGAAAAAATTTCGAAGGGGGAGTTCCCCCCATTCCCCCCTGGCAGTGGCGATCAGGGGTGGACGCGGGTCGAAATTTTTGACCCGCGACCCAACCCAACCCACGGCTCGACACTCGTGGGTCACCCGCGACCCAACCCGCGCCGTAAAATCCGACCCGCGACCCACCACTCTATAACCATAACGTGCATTATACACGGGCGTGTAGCCAGGATTTTGAAAAGGGGGGTCGTACCTTGTTCTTGCTGACTTATTTAAACTCACTATTGCGGGGTCTGAGCTCAGCCCCCAAAATCCGATTATTTTTACTCTTATTGGCGAAGTCGCTTGCATGACAAAATGTAAATTTAACATTTAAAATTTTTCTAACTGTTGCAGGGGTCTAGGGGAGGCCGCCCCCAGAAAAAATGGAGTTTTTTCTATTTTTTTGGCAAATTTGGTCAATTGGAGACGTAATCGAAAAATTTTTCCGACAGGTAAAGATGGGAATTTCATATCAAACAGTATATTACACAAGCATAAGCTTTCATGAAAGTTAACAACAAGGAATGGTAAGGCATAGTGTGTGCAGGGGTCTGGGGGCGGCAGCCCCCAGGAAACAAATTTTTAGAATTTTTTAATTTTTAGGCTAAACTTTGTCAATTGGAGACGTTAAGAGAGAGATAAAAACCAAGGGGGACCCTTGTCAACAATTTCTTCAGGTTCCAATTTACGCGGGTCGGAAAAAATTTTTTCGACCCGCGCAACCTGAAGTGGGTACCCACGGGTCGACCCACGGCTCAAATTTTCCGACCCAACCCAACCCAACCCGCGGGTACCCACGACCCGCGTCCACCCCTGGTGGCGATCACCTTGTTTATTTCAGTAAAATTTATTTGGAAAGTTATCATGCCGCTGCCCCCCCCGCCTTTGTTGACAAAAAAATGACAATCAGAAGCTTTTATCGTGTCTTGTTTTCGATTAGATATTGTTAACTTTTCGTAAAGAATTGACAACACTATCAAAATTATGGCCAAGGGTCCATCAAACTTAATCTTCAGAATCCTACATTTTTTAAATAGGTATTCAGTCAGGGGCACAGCCAAGGGGGTGAAATGGGGAGAATTCCCACCCCAGACAGTTTTTCTGATTGAAATTTTACACAACAGTACAGTACCACTTTAGTTTTCATAGTCAGACAGGAAAATACATATTGCAGTAATGTAGGAGATTTTGATTCCGAAGTCTCCAATTAACCGAATTCAACCTGAAAAAAAAAGAATTCGAGGCGACGGCAGGTAAACCTTGGCTAAAGCTCAGGCTTGTCGGACGTCTTGGGTTTAGAAGCAAATTAGCACAAAATAACGTAAGGTTACCAAACTTTTTGAGTCATTAACCAAAACTAGTGGTTAACCACCAACTATCAAACCGACAACAGTTAGTTACCCACTGCATTTCAAAAGCCGCATGGATTAAAAATAGCTCCTTTCACAAGAAAATCCTTAAAAAGTTTTATTAAATAAATACAATGAATACTTTGCATCAATTAATATACAAAAACAAACGTAAGTCCTGTCTAAGGTTACCACAAATTTACGAGTAATTCAAATTTATAGTCAGGCCCCCAGTTCCCACGGGGGTCAGTTGGCATACCAAAAATTCGAATTTTTAAAAAACAAAAAGCATTTTAATGTAGCTCATTCGTAACTTTTACTGTACTTCAATAACTTTTCAAACAGTTACGAGAAACCGGTAGTCGGTACATACAACACAGCCTAAACTTCCCCACCCCCCTTCCATGCAATAATATCATCGAAACTGTTCTATTTTCAACATACATGAACGGGGTCAAAATTTTTGGGGGCCTCGCCGGCCAAGTTTTGGGGACCATCTCCCCCCAAAAATAATTCCCTAAATTTTGTAAAATTTCGCAAAATCTCCGCGAAAAAGTGGCATTTTTACTCAATTTTAACTAAATTTTTGGGACCCTCCCCCGGCCTCTCGCTCTTGGAAGCTTCCCCGAACAAGTATGATTGTCAGCTCATCCAGATATCGTTTACAAGAAAGGGCCGTCTGATAGCTGTTGAGTGTTGACTATTGAAATTGCCAGAAGTTGTAGCCTATAGTCGAATAAAACGATTATGCGGTTACTATTGTCCTTGTCAATACATTCAGGAGTAGTAAACAAGTAATTCCGTTAAAAAAGTACTTGCAGTATATTATAATGACACACTTGACTTGGCTCCCACAACTTAAAATTATGCCTAGATAAGACAGAAGTCGTATTTTTGCGCCACATTGACTGATTCTATTAATTTATTTATTTCAAAAATTTATAACACAGCGGTTACACGAGCGATTTTGGTCCAGCATAGTTCCCACTATCAAATCGCTTTTCTACAAAGACAAGGGTTTAACTTCTGCAGTGAGTGTTGAGCAGTAACATCAATAAGCAGAAATACAAAAAACTATATTTTTATATCAAGGTTTAGAGTTAATAAACAGTGCACAGATAATCTCAACACTGATGATAACAGATAGATTATATAATAGGTCCAACTTCTGATTAGGATCATTATTCTGCTAAGAAGCAGAATTTGTTTTATTGAGTGATCATATAGCATAGGTTTGATATTTCCAGGCTCATTTTGCATTGGGCTTTGCTCGTTCACAAATCATATCCAACTGGTTCAATTACACATTCATCAGGTCAAAGTGCGGCCTCATTTTTGGTCTCAGCGGTCGTGAATCCGTCTCCATAGCAACCGTCTGGAGCCTCGATCAAGTCCGGTATCTGATCACACATCGGACAGCGCTGGTTGCGAACACTGGACGCTCGCATCCAAATGATCAAGTTTGACCTTTGACCCCTGCTGATGGGTAGGGCACCGTGCAGCTGCTGACCCCGATGCAAAATGCCCCAGCCTTTGCGATGCTGCACGGGCCAGCACTGCTGCTCAGATATCGGCCTGCCTCGCATGTCACAGAAGTACAGCTGACCATCCTCAAATGCATCGCTCAAGCTGACATTCAGAGTGACTTCTGCAAAAACAGGCTCGGCTTTAAGCTCGATTCATACTTACAGCCGTCTGTCCATTCCGCCGGCAAATCACGAAATAATCACGCCACAATATTTTGATCTTAGATAATATACACTATTAGTGACGGCATTATTTCGTTATTCTGCCGGCTAAACAGACATACGGACGAAAGTGACCCTTACGCTCAGGCTTTATGTCAAAGCGCAGGCAAATCGACAGTCCCCCGCCTCCAAATCGGGGCGGGGGAGAGATTCCGAAAATTTGGGCAAAATTTAGTAAAGTTTTAGTAAAACTGGTACTTTTTTGGGAAAACTTACAAAAATTTTGCAGCCCCACAAAGTTTTAACCCTGTTACATAATTATTGTATGGGTCAATGTCTCACTATTCTTACACACTTATTCATGCATTCCCTCTACAACTAATCCATATACATACATAACATCTATATAACTATTATATATACCCCACCCCAAACAATAGGGAGCCAGCCTAGACCATATTACCTGCATTATCATAATGAAATCCCAGATCCACATCTTGACCCAGCTGATAGGAGACCGTGAAGGCACGATGGGAGTCCAGAGCGCAGCCAACCCAGGCCGAAAAAACAGCTGAGGAAATTGGACTTAAATACTGACGCACCAGCTGGTCAAAAAACAAGCCAAAACCAAGCTCATCAAGCAAAACCTAAAAAAAAGTCAAAAAACCACTGTATATAATTATATTAAATATCTATACCTACTAAGCTGGGCTGTGGTAAAGTGTGGTATATAAACTAGTATAATTTTTGTTGATATATTAACGTGCTGGTATATCCAAATATTGTTGGGTTACAACGGTTGTGTGTGTGTGTGAATATATATATATATCACAAAAAATGCCCTAACCCCTCAAAAAGTATCCTAATACGAAGGACAGTAAGAAGAATGCAGCGGTCTAGACAAGACAAGAAGACAAGAATATTTACTTCGCAAGGAGACAGGGGTTGCCATGACACCAATACAAACTTAAAATTTACTCACTTTCAAAAATTTTGACAAAACACGCGAATTTTCGTACAACCCTTCAGAAAATTTTCTAACAGAGGTGGCAGTCACAATACTTTCAGGCAAACAACTCTAGAGAAAAAAGAAAATACGAAACCATTAATTTTGCATTTTGGTACCATTTTGGAGGCGGCAGCCCCCAGAAAAAAATTGGAGATTTTTTTAATTTGTAGACAAAACTTGGTCAAGTAGAGACGTATCAGAATTAATTTTTAGTATCAAATCTTCTGTGACGTCGGACCAGCTTATTTAATCGAATATAACTTTAGATTTTACCACTTTATCAGTAACCTCGAGCGGCTGTTTCCTTTCAACAGGCAGACAAAAAACTACTTAATTTTACGAATAATTTAATTCAACGTTTCACTTCAATTTTTAGTATTCTCGATAAGAACGGATCTCCATTCAATCAGCGAAATTGGATCAACATCGAAACATACGCCGATCTAATCCCCATAGGGCTATACATCTATTTAATGGATAAATTTTTGTATTGGTACACACATGTAAATTTCAACAACAAATCAAAATATTGAACCAAAATGCAACAGCACAAAACATTTAGGCAATTATCCAGAGGTTTGAGCTGTTCTATTTGACCCACGTAAGCCTTTCTCTAGACGCAATTCTAACCTTTTTTTGGCAAAAAGCATACAATATGGCGGTTTTTCCATTTTTCGGTGAAAATTTTATGGAAAAACTGTTTAAATTCAACTAAGAGTTCAATTTTGAATTGCGAAGTAAATTAATTTTTCTTCAAAGGTTGAAATACCCACCTTGAATGGCAGAGTTTGATACACTTAGCAGTGTGTCTGTCTGTGGACTTTAGAACCCCCTCAATAAACTGATAAACTGTCAGCAAACTTATCTATCCCACCTTAAGCCCGGTTCATACTCGTCCTTGTGCTTGTCCCTATCGTTTTGTCCTTAAGCGATTCCAAGAAAACTGCCTGGCCAAATGAGCCAACTTTTGGCACGATTACTGCTGGGGTCACTTGCAGATCGTATGCAAAAAATTAGCCGAAACGCTTGTGTCAATTGTTCACAGTAGCTGACCGAAAATTGTCCTTGTCTCTGTCCCTGTGTTCTTAAGGACAAGTATGAACCGGGCTTTAGTCTTACACTCCTTCCTACCATACCATAACTAATTAGACGAATTTTAAAACAGAAACACTGGCTATTATGGTAGCTATCGCATCTATCTAGTCTAGAAGAAGCGTAATAACTATTGAAGAGATCAAAAAGTGAAAATTTTAAAAATTTCAAAATTTTCAATATTTTTTGACAAAAAATTCATAAAATTTATCAAATTTTATATTTTTGATTTTTTTGAATAAAAACAATGTATTGGACTGTTTTGATCATATTCGCTTCAAGAAAGATGGTTCGAAACCGTTTCTGGGCTCAGATAGTAGCCCTTGAAAACGTAAATATAAGCTATATGAGCGATAACTCGGTTTTATTGTAAATTAAGCCATATCTCGACCAAAGTTCATGCTAATACTCCAAACTTTGGCACAACAGCAACAAATTGTTTCAGAAACATGCCTGCATAACGGCGACTCAATAGCTTTAGGACGAATGTGTATTTATGGCTAATTAGTGCTTGAAGTCCTTTTCGCGTGCTGACAGGCATGATGTCAAAGATGGTCAAAAATGGGAAACGTCCATTTCTGCTAGACGGATGAAATTTTGTATGTGTATAGAACCATATTAAAGCTTTCATCTCAGCTCAACATGAGGGGGAGGCTGCTCTTCTGGTTTTTCCGATACAAGGCGAAATGTCAAATTTTTCTGGTTACCGAATGGTACTCTTTTAACACATTTCTCAACATTACGGCAACTACATGCGTGGTACGATACTAAATTTTTGCACATATTTGCACAAGCATATATTGTATATGTATGCTTAATAAATCATTTGTACATAGTTCATGGCATTTTTTGCAGTTGATGATATGGGTCAAATCAAGATATCTGAAAATAGTCGATCCCTCCAAACTTTGGTTATCAATATCTGACCAGAAAAGTGGAAATTTAGCATTCTAGGTACGCGGCCAATACAGACTCGGGTTGGGCACTAACATATATAAAAATTAAATTGATTGAATAAGGTTGAGAAAATTTGGCCAAAACTGGTCGTTGCAAGGTCGAATTTCTCAGAAAGTGACTCATATATATAATTATATATAATATTATATATATTTTAAATCATACTCCGTATCTGTTCATGGTATTCGGTCGCGAGCAATCTAGGCCAGATTGGTTGAAATGGTCCAATTCCGATACTAGTGAATTCACAAACTCATCCGTAAACACTGGGAACTGATACAGTTGGAAACCTGCAACTAACACGCATATTCACTTTTCATAATTTTATATTCATTATATATATATATATATATATATATATATATATATATACATATATATATATATAATATATATATATATTATGTATATATCAGGGATCGACCGGAACCCTAAAACTACCGGAACCGGAACCGGAACCACGTAAAAATACCGGAACCGGAACCGGAACCGGAACCCCCTTCAAAAAACCCTATATTTTGCAATATTTAAAAAAATTTTTTGTTTACTTTTATACTCATATTTTTTACTACCCTTCTAACAGTCCCCAGATTTTAAAATATGTATAGTTTTTACGCAAAAAGTCCCTGCAACCCCTGTTTTAACCCTTTCATGCCCAGACGATCATGGGAGATACCAGTGGCGTACCCAGAAAAAATTTCGGGGTGAATGACTTCAATGAGTTAAAATGCACTTTTTAGCAAATGTAATATGTACTCATAAAACACCTTACAAACGCACGATTATTGACCCACAAAATTATATATATTATATATATATATATATATATATATATATACATATATATATATATATATATACATATATATATATATATATATATATATATATATATATATATATAAATGTGGCATACTATACTCATGTAAACATGCAAATGCAGCATAATGTATATACTTGTGTATACATGCATAAGCTTTGATGAAAGACAGTAACAAGGAATAGTAAGCCACAGAGCCGCAGGGGTGTGGGGGCGGCAGCCCCAGAAAAAAATAGGGGAATTTTTTGATTTTTCGGCCAAATTTGGTTAGTTGGAGACGTGTCAGAAAATTTTTCCGACCGGACCATAAATACCAAAGGGACCCTTCACCCGTATTCATAAAAGTGCAAGCTCGGCTTTTTATCCGAGCTTTGAGCAAGCCCGGCTTAAAATCCCGGCTTTTCGTATTCATAAAACCAAGCTCGGCTTTTTATCCAGGCTTTTTGGTATTCATAAAAGCTGGGATAAAAAGCCGAGCTTATGGTATTCATAAAAATCAAGCTCGGATTATAATCCCGGCTTCCACGTATATTTTATTGATTTTTTTCATTATGAATAAAAAGCTCGGATAAAAAGCCAGGCTTGAACAAGCCTGGATTGACACAAAATCTCGGATAAAAATCCAGGCTTGCGCACAAGCCTAGCTTTTTATCCTGGCTTTTTCAAGCCAGACTTACGGATAAAAAGCCGAGCTTTTTATCCCGACTTTTATGAATACCGGCCCTTGTGTAAAAAATCACTGGGAAAAAAATTAAGGTGGGGGACCTTCCCCCCATTCGAGGAGGAGGACCTTAGGCTTTCATTGTGGTAGTTAAAGTAATACAAGAAATTGGACACAGAAGCACAGCATTGCTGATAAAGAATAAGCATTGCAACACAGTAAGAAAGATTGCTAGAATAAAAAATACTATATATATTAATTTAATAAAGAATATATACTATAAATATTAGTGATGTGGATCGGATCGCCGGATCGGATCGGATCGACGATCCGGGGGTCGGATCGGATCGGATCGCTGAATTTGCCGGATCGGATCGCCGGATCGGATCGGCTTCACAACTTCGGATCGGCGATCCGGATCGGTAGTATAAATTTTTAGTCTTGACCACAAAATTTCGTAATTTGAAAAAAAATTGACAATTTCAAAAACTTTTTGAGCGATCAATCAAACGCACAAGTATAACTACTACTCGAATTATCAAAATATTGGCTTTATAGTAGCGGAAGCATTTTATGCATACATCAGTGGAGGAAATGTTTCTAATGATTGAAGTTCCGTGACAACACATACTAAATCTTGCAACAATGTTTTCGTTAACACAAGAGTTGCTCATTATTCGTTACAGACAGAATCGACGCGGATCAAAATTTTCGACCCGCGACCAAATCAAACTCGCGGTTTGACACTTGTGGATGACCCATGATCCAACTCGCACCGTCGACCCACGACGACCAACTTGACCCACCATTTTGATGATCGATCGTTTTTAGCTGATACCTCTGCAGTATTTGCACAGTCTACAGCTGTACATTGTTCACATTGCTTATTGCTACCTACTTTAACCGCATGGTACCCAAATTTATGTACCCAGATTGGATTGAATACGTGATAAAGTTTTCCGAATTCGCCGGTTTGACAAAATGCAGCGGCCCGCGCAGCCTAAAGTGGGTACCCAAAGGTTGACTTACGGGCTACGGCTCAAATTTTCTGGTCCAACCCACCCCAACCCGTTGTTATCCACAACCTGCGGTAGTGGCCCAAAATTTTCAAGACAATTCCATTTCCAATTAATCAAAATTTTTGGTCGTGGGATTATCTAATTCGCTCTCATTGCAAAAATGCCATCTTATCATCTGTATACAAACTCATTACATTTTCAAAGCAATATACTCATTATACATAAAAAATTATACTTGACAATATTTCTACAAAAAATGAGATTTTTTAGCTTTCAAGTTGTCAAGTTTTACTCCTGCAAAACTGTCGAAAACGTTACTACCACCTTAAACCATGAATTATTTTGAACACAAGAATTAAGTCATACTTCAAACAAACAAGAGAAATTCTAGCTAAATTGGCTTTGTTAAGGCAAGTGTCATAATCTAAACTTGCAAATTCAGGAATTCTCAATAAAAATTTTCGCTGTACGAAGAACGAAACTGAGTAAGATGCATAGGATACCAAGCAGATATTCCATACAAAAGCTTAGAACGAGCAAAACTTATGTACATAGAAATTTTGGAAAGTATAGAGGAAAGGTAACTCTCTTGAAAAATGCAATTGGCGTTGGCCAAAAGTGTTTTTGTGAAAAATTATGACAAGTCAAAAATTTGAAAAATTTTGTCACTTTGATTTTTGAAATTTTTCAATATGCAAAATTTTGATAATAAAAAATGCTACATGCCTCAGAACTGTACAAAAATTGGTGTGGACAATCAGTTTTGGATGCGCTTTCCACCTACATACTCAAAAAGGGCCGATGTTTGAAGGTTCGGCCAGAAAGCACTAGGGGTTTTTATCCCTGCAAAACGCGTAGGGTTTTTTCCCGCACTAATTCACAAACAATTACGCAGACCTTACCTACGTTCGCTGATGCACCAACTACTCATGTCCGAACCAGTGAACCGACGGAAGGATGGATGTAACACCGATTCCTAAAAACAAACAAAAACACCAAGTAAATTCTGCGCTGTAATTTACGCAGTGTCTCAGAAATTTATATATATATATATATATATATATATATATATATATACATATATATATATATATATACATATATATATATATATATACTTAATATTAACTAACACTCTAAAGCTCAGCTTGCAGTGAGCTAAATTGGTAGACACGCTAATGCTGAATTTGTTTTAACAAAAACATCGAAAAAAGCAAAATCACATCAAATTGTCGGAGGCCTGGAATGAGCGGTTTGTAGAGATGCCGGATTTGTTCCTTTATCAGAGACGACTTTTGAAACGACTCTTTTCTTCTCGCAATTTCTGCGGCAGCCTGAAACTTTTATATATACTATATACAAATTTAACACAAAACAAGACTCAGCCCCTGAGAAATATTAGTCAATAGGTGAACCCCCGGCCCCGCCTCCCCAGGACTAATTATCATAACATGGCGTGAATTTGAAATGGTTTTCACACCCCACCACCGCCAAAATATCAAGAAAGTGGCGGAACGAAGCACAAGTGGGCCGGAAAGTTGCTCCGCATGATTTCAACCTAGAATGGTCTACCTGGCCAGTGGCCACGTACGTATATATATAGGCTCATTAGTTATTACATATGTATGTATATATATATATATATATATATATATATATATATATATATATATATATATATATATATATATATATATATATATATATATATATATATATATATATTTTACTTACCTCCTTTACGGCATCGTCTATGCAACTAGTGAGAACCAGCTGACCCAAATTATGTTTCATCTATAACGAAATGCATATGTACATTACTACATTAATAGGAGTACAAGAGTGAAGCGGTTCATAAAAAAACAGAACATACAAATGAACTAAACTTAATGCTGGAAATCTATCAACATCGAATATATACACATTTCTGTTTCTCTGTCTACCCTCGCCAGTCAGAAGCAATTCGCGACCTAAACTCCTGAGACTTGTTTCCAAGCAACTAAGCAGTGGAAAGAATGGTCAGATTTAAAAAACTTTTCACTACATCAACTCAGTGGCGTATCCAGGATTTCGCAAACGGGCAGGTGGGCTGCGACTGGGGGGGGGGGTGCGGAGCAACGTGCGTGGGTCGCCAGACGTGCGGCCACGCGTATGTACGCCACTGCATCAACTTTTCTCACCAAAGCATTCCTCAGCTGTTCCTCGTTGTGAAAGGTCACATGAAGATTCAAGCTTTTCAAATAAATGTTGGAGTGAAAGTAGCAAGAACAGCTATAATACTTCATGCGGCTGCGTATGGTGGTGAACTCCGGTTTCAGGCTCAGATTGTAACGCTGAAAAAGAAAATATATATATATTGATAGAATAAAAAAAACGTCTCGGTAGGTGAATAAAGTTATTTAAAAAATCGAGTTGTAGTCAGCCTGTACTTCGGCCTGTGTCAGGCCTTCGATGGGCTAATTTTAACTACAGTAGCATCATATGATTACAGTCATAGCTGTTCAATCCCGATGGTTTAAAAAGAGTCCCCAAGTTATCTATCCAATATGCTTCACAAGCTTTTCTATTTTGTTCGTTGTTGTCAAAATTTTGTTGTAAAACAACCACTCGCATATCCAAACAGCTATGGCTTGGTAAATTGTAGTGCCTTGCTATTGCAGTGTCGCAGTTGGGCAGCAATTTACGTTAATCGCTTTTTGATCGTGCAATGTTGACTATGCAAGCTCTATGAGCATTGATTCTAGCGCGTAACTGTTGACCTGTTTCGCCAATATATTGGGCGGCGCATTCATTGCATTGAATTAAATAAACCAAATCCGTTGACAGTTACCATGTGATTTAATCTTGAACCAAATACCGCTTTTTGAACTACGTACGTGTGTTACGGTATTCATTAATTCGCAGCATCGGTGGCCACGACCTCCTTTACAAGCCTGTGACTTGTATTGGTTTACAGTGGGAGTATTCGCTGGGTATTTAGAGCGGACAAAAGCATCGCGAAGATTTTTATGCTTGGAGTAAGCTATCATCGGTAAATCTGGCGGTTCTTGTTCAGCGGCGCTGTAGGCTGCTGATAACAATGAATGATTTTGGCGCAGAACACGGTGTAGCATTGGCGGTAACGAATAATAAAAAGGCAGGTTATTATGTGTCGATTTGTGGATTTCTTGTTGGCTTTACCGAGAATATCTGTCCTCTTGCTAGGTACTTTCGTTATTCGTTCCTGAATGTGTCTTTTGGTATAACCACGATCAGTAAAATTGCGAGTTAGCTCTTGAATTCGATTCTTGTATTGCATGTCATTGGAGCAGATCTTTTTCAATCGCAGTGCTCGGCTGTAAACGATGTTTTGTTTTGTTTTTCTCGGATGGTAGCTTTTGGCATTCAAGTATTATATAATGTTTATCTGTTGGTTTGGTATGTAAATCGGTACATATGCGTCCATTGTCGGTCAGCGATATTTTGACATCTAGAAAGGTCGCTATAGTATTTGAAATGTCATCTGTGAACTTGATTGTGCATTCTATCCTAACTGACACTCAGTTCTGCGACCAGGTTCGTCATGGCGGCCTTGCCATGTCAGGAATGGGACGCGAGATTTTTACCGAAAGAAAGACAGCATCATCATCAGAATAACCCACGGGGGATTCCACAGGAAAACCAGGAAATCTGAATTTTCTGTAAAATTTTTTCGGTTACGGATTTTTCAGATGTTTTTTACCCTTTCCATTCAGAGACATTTTACAGACTTTCAAAGGAAATTCAGATAAATTTCAGAGAATAGAAAGTTCAGGAAACAGAGGATTCATCAACGAATTCAGAGACTCTGAATTTTATCTGAAAAAATTGTTACTGGCTTTTCAGATAAATTTCAGATACTTTTTACAAGAATTTCAGATACAATTTACTTGATATTTACAGATGTGAAAAACATGTGAATTTTCTCTGAAACTCGTGTAAAAAGTATCTGAAATTTATCTGAAAAGCCAGTAACATTTTTTTCAGGTAAAATTAGAGTCTCTGAAATTCTCGGTTGAATTTCTTCCCTGAACTTCTCTGAAATTTATCTGAAATTCCTCTGAAAGTCTGTAAAATGTCTCTGAATGGAAAGGGTAAAAAACATCTGAAAAATCCGTAACCGAAAAAATTTTACAGAAAATTCAGATTCCTGGTTTTCCTGTGTTCGAACCAGCCATCTCTAGATCTGTAGACCAGCGCTCTATCGTTGAGCTACTGGGCCGATGATGAGCTGTCGTAAATTACTTTAAGTACTCTAGGGGGCCTATCTTACTTCACATCTCTCCCCTTCTAGTAAACGTCGGCCTGAAGTTTTTCCTTGAGCCGTGCATTACTACAAACAATGGGCACCCGGGGTGGGGAAACGCCGGCAGTCGTCCCTATTATTGCATTCTCTTCTTATATTCTGTATACGGAAAGTGTCGCGAGGTCCTTATCGAACCACTGTCTCGACAGTCACGTTCTTGGTGAGCGGACGGGAAATAAAATTGCTCTAATTTCGGCTCTGTAGGTTGTAGTTGAACGAAAATAATTTAGCCAAATATATTATCTATATACATTTTAGGAACGTAGGGAATTGACTTTGATATTACATACATAATCATACATGTAGAAATTTTGTTCATTAATATCCCCTCCTTACTCCACAAAAACTTTTTCAAAAAAATTTCAAAAAAAGATTTCAAAAAAATCCCAGACAACGGAAAACCGCTAAAAAATGAAAATATTAAGAAAAAAATTCAGTACAAGGCCCAGAAAAGTGATAAAACCCTATAATGACTCAACAAAAACCCAAAAAAAATTGTGTTTTTGAAAGTTTGCAAAAAAATGTCAAAGAATCCAACCTGGTATTTATTGGGAAATATAAAAACATTCACAATCGTCTTGGACCAAAACTGATGTCAAATTCTGATTCCGCGCACTCATTTTACCTAAAGGACAATAAACAGTGGAATTCATGACAGATCTTCTGACAAAACACTAACCTAAGGTATCTACCGAGGTACCCAAGTTTAGTGCCAAAATGTTAGTTAGTAGGTACGTGAATACCAAGCCACTACACAAAGCTTAGGGCCCCATTCCTTTACCGGATTAAGGTGGCAGTGTCGCCAAAGCAGTTTTGCTCATTTATAGGCTGCAAAATGAGAACTTTTTGCTTTGAAATTGTACGTTCACTGAGAAACTAGTGATATGCCATATGGTGTCAAATAAATACTGCCAGACACTAGACTACCATTTACCAATATTTTTAACCAATCACCATTTGTGAGGCAGACATCACACAATAGAGACATAAAAGTTCAAAAAATCAAGCCACATATCAGATTGGCCAGCTTGTGAAGTACATGTAATGTTTTGACGCACGATTTTTTGCCACAAATAAGAAAAATGAAAAATGAAGGTTCGTTTTTCTTTTGATTTCAAAATAAGTGTCTAATTGTTTTACAATTTATCATTATTGCTGTGAGTACTTTACAAGTAAGGCACAGTTTCACAGTTCAAACAGGTATTACTCCACAACCAATCAAGCAGTTTCCGCTAAATTTTGTGTGCATGAACTAGAGCATATGTGCTTTTACTTTGTGTAGAGAATCTAAACAAAAAGTTTTTTAATTGTGACGAAATTATCGAATGTGAATAGGTTTTTAAAACGTCATTTTTCCGACTTTGCGACTTCACTGCTAACGTTATGCTGCATCAATTTTGCTGAAACTGGGCAAACATATTTGCCTTGAAACATATTTTTAGAATATATAAAGAACAATGACCTATATTTCAGTGAAAAAGTTTTATAGTCGCGCAAAATCGACTGCTTTCTCGACACTACCCCCTTAAAGGGTTAATTTTAATCGCACTAAGCGGTTTAAAAATTCAGCTTAAAAACGCCATACAAAGCCTCCGGATACCGGATTAAACTGACTTAACTTTTAGCGCGCTTCTTTTTAGTCGGACTAAATGGACTTAACTATGCACGCTAATGTTACGCGTGCATGTTGAATCCGTTTAGTCCTGTGGTAGTTTTGGAATGGGGTCAGACTAAAATTAAGCCGCTGATTTATGTTAACTCGTTTAGTCCGTTTAACCCTATTTGCAATTCCTAAACCGAACTTGGGACTAAACCAAGTCAAGTCCGTTTAATCCGGTAAAGGAATAGGCCCATAGTGTTAGTGTTTAATGGCACTAACACTAATACTGACTTGAGTGTAAATATCTGAACACAACTTAGTGCTACGCAGCACTTAAAGCTATTGTTTACACTAACTTTAAGGGTCAGTGTTGGTATGTAAATGTTGTTGTTGGTCAGTGTTGTTTTTCCTTCAAACCAAACAACTCGAAAAATCTTTTCACTTCTGTGTGACTTGACTTTGACTTCTGTGACTTCGATATATTTTTGTCATACTCCAAATATTCACAGCTAGTTTCTTATTAGGAAAATAAATATAGAGCTTAATGGTTGTGTTAAAACTAAGTAATTGCAATATAAAACTTTGGGGAGAGGCGGGGGGAGTGGGTGGTAGGGGGGGTATGTGTAGGAGCGTGTAAGACGGGGGGAGGGTGAAATCCTTGGTCCGGTGCACGCTTACACGAGGCATCTACCAGTTTCTGAAACTACCAGATATTACCAGACTTGTTTCTGATTGCACACTTGATTGTGGTCGTTTTGTCAATGCTAATAGCTTACCATCAAGAACACAATTATCGAAACTTTTTAGAGTCAAATTCACGAAACTGCTTCATGAAATTACATATGTAAAGTAAATAGTTAAGGTATGAATAATCGACCTAAGAACAAATATCTTTCAAGTCACACTTTCAGGCGTTGACTCCACATGGAAATAGTGTTTACTGCAGTGCCGAGATAAAATTTAATAAGTTTCTACATACATGTGTATGTGTGATAGCATCTGATAACTGCTAATTGCTAGTCTGAGTAAATACTAAACTGTCACGCTACTTTACACTGGTGGCAGCGGTATGGAATTCCAGCCTAATCGCCTCGTTGTCTCTGGTCCACAATTGCCGTTATTTGACGGATCTTCTTCCTTTCGGCAGTGGGTGGAGCACTTCGAGTGTTGTCAACGGCTGAACCATTGGATACCGGAAGAAACAAAAGATTGGCTTTTTATTTCACTGTCCGGCAACGCAAGTCATGTCTTTCGTGGTCTACCACAGGAGGTGCAAAATGGACCGTGGGACGACTTGCCCGATGGTACGCTCGGTTTAAAGTCTAGTTTGGGGCAGCGTTTCGAGCCACCTACTAAACGTTTGCTGCATGAGGATGAGCTGCACAACCGGAAACGCCGGCCTAATGAGACACTCGAACAGTATAAATGCTCGATCCAGTCTCTTGTTGACCGGGTCTACCCAGGGGCTAACGCTGATCTGAGGGACTCGCTAGTCAAGGACAATTTTATCCGTGGTCTTGAACCTTGGGGGTTGCGGCGCAAAGTACAGGAAGCGTGGCCAACGGATTTGGCGGCGGCGCTTTTGTTCGCTCAACAAATGGATGGAAGTAATTGAAGAAAAGGAAAGTGGGGACTTTGGGGGATCGAAAAAAAAGTTTGGTGGAGCTGATAAGGGGGCGCACGCGGTTGAAGTTGAAGACAAGGGACATTCATCAGCGGGCAATTCTTCTGATGAGGGAACTATAGAGGCCGATATGGTTAGCAAGAAAAGCAATCCTGGCAGTTTTACCCGCAGGCAAACTACGCCTAACTGCTCCAACAAAGACCGGCAATCAAATGGTGACAAAAAAGATTCGTTGGAAACAATACAAAGGTACATATTTCCAAGATTTTGAGCGTCGGTTAAAGCAACTAGAAGTTCAAAGGTTCAATCCGCCGGCAAATTTTAAAAAGTTTGAAAGAAGTGCCTTGCCGACAGCATTTTCGAAAGTGTCAAGCGCCAGGAAAGAAACGGTTAAGTGCTATCGTTGTGGAGGGGTTGGACATATTAGTAGAGTTTGTCCGTCCTCTCCAGTGTCGGAAAACAAGTAGCCCCGGGCGTTGATGGTCGGGCGCCCATATCTGGGGAAAAGACCTATTCAGCTGGCTGGATTGAACCCTGTTTCAAAGAAACTTGTCCGAAAATTACAGTTTGTTTAAACGGTATTATGTTTGATTGTTTGGTGGATGCAGGAGCAGCAAAAATTATAATTTCTGAAAAAGCATATGCAAAATTGAGTGCTTCTGGCAAACTCATTTTGCATCAAACTAATAGCAGCAGTGATGGCAGCTGTGAATAAGCAAAGTTTAAATATTTTGGGCACTGTTCAGTTGACTGTTTGCTATGACAATTTTTCGACTGCTCAAAAGTTTTATGTTGTGAAAACTTTGGGTCGTAGCTGTATTTTGGGCTCAGATTTTTTAACTGACTGTATTATTGATTTCCCGAAAGGTGTCATTTCACACCCGAAGGGGCATATTCCTTTTGCTCGTGATGTGCGAAAAACGGTCGATTCGGATCAATCACTGGTTTTAGATGTCAGTTTGATTAATACGGTGATAATTCCCCCTTTCAGTCGTAGGATTGCTAGGGCTCACTTAGACGCTAGTGAGGGCTCAACTGTAGTCGTGTTGCCTGCAGACAAGTTTTACAAGAAAGCGAATGCGTGCATGGTTGCACAGTCTGTGGCTGTGCTGCAGAGTAAAAAAGTCCCAGTTATGCTTGTGAATCCAACAGATTATGAAAAAAGAGTCTACAAGGGTGCCGTTGTAGGCAAGTTTGAGGATCTGAATGATTTACCTGCCGAGGTGATTGCTGAGGTCCAGACATCGGAAACGGACGGTATGTCTAGTCTGAACCCCGGCGAAAGGAAAGAAAAGTTACGCCAGTTAGTGAATTTGGACCACATCAGTGATGCTGATGAAAAAGAAAAATTGTGGGAACTCTTGGACGAGTATGCAGATCTTTTTGCCTTTTCTTCCACGGATTATGGACGATGCAATCTTGCAAAACATCGAATCAATGTTGGTACTCATCCGCCTATCAAACAAAAAGTGCGACGATTGCCACCAAGAAATAAAGACAAAGTGAGGGCGATGCTAGACAATATGCTGGAGCACAAAGTGATAACCGAGTCGGAATCAGCTTGGGCTTCACCAATTGTTTTGGTTCCCAAAAAAGACGGTACTACAAGATTCTGTGTTGATTTTAGAAAACTAAATGATGTCACTGAAAAAGACTGTTTTCCGCTTCCGAACATACAAGACAGTCTTGACTCATTGGGTGGAGCCAAGTACTTTTCGACCTTGGATCTGATATCGGGTTATTGGCAAATCGAAATGGTCGAAAACGACAGACCGAAAACAGCCTTCGTTACCCCGTTTGGCCTTTTCGAATTTCTTGTCATGCCTTTTGGCTTGACAAATGCACCGGCTACGTTCCAAAGAGCTATGGAACGAGTTCTTTGGGGTTTGCAGCGGCAGGACTGTTTGATATTTTTGGATGACATTATTGTATTTGGCAAAACTTTGGAAGAACATAGAGTTCGTCTGCAGAAAGTTTTCGAAAGATTGAAATCGGCTGGTTTCAAATTCAAGCCACAGAAATGCAATTTACTCTGTGACAAAGTGAAGTACTTGGGCTTTTTAGTCAGTGCCGATGGTGTTCGAACGGATCCGTCAAAAACATCTAAGGTAGCGCACTGGAAGACGCCAAGCAATGTATCGGAGCTGTTGCATTTTTAGGATTTGCGCAGTTTCACCGACAGTTTATTTGTAAATTTTCACATATCGCGGTTCCGCTGTATCGACTGACACAAAAGGGTGTGCCATTTGAATGGTCGAAGCAGTGCGACGATAGTTTCACGACGCTAAAGTAGAAACTGACAGAAGATTCTGTGTTGGCTTTTAAACGCTTTGCTGACGAATCAGTTTTTATTTTAGATACTGACGCTTCGGCCAATGCTATTGGTGCTGAGTTGCTCCAGATACAAGACGGTTTAGAAAGGCCAATTAGTTACGCCAGCAAAACCTTGTCTAAATCGGAGAAGCGTTATTGTACTACAAGACGAGAATTGTTGGCCATTGTTGAGTTTACTCGGCATTTCCGACCTTATCTGCTGGGGAAGCATTTTATGGTCAGAACGGATCATAGTTCTTTGCGCTGGTTACGCAATTTCAAGGATGCAGATGGTCAGTTGGGCCGATGGTTGGAGCAACTAGGCGAGCTTGATTTCGAAATTGTTGCCCGTCCTGGTTCTGCTCACGCTAACGCTGATGCTCTATCTCGCTTGTCACCGTGCTCATGCAAATGGTGTATACAGTTTGATGCCAGTCAAACCGAAGTCGACCACGGTTACGTTGCGGAGACTGTTCATTACGATGGTGCTGATAAACTGCGACAGTTAGAAATGGCCGACCCTGATATTGCTACCTTGTACAAGATGCTGAGAAAGCGATGTACTCCCACAGCAGAAGACAAAGAAAGTGCCAGTTTGCGAATGCGACGATTCTACGATATTTTTAAAGAACTGACTGTTCACAATTCACTGTTATATCGGCAATGTCATTCTGATAGAAACGGAAAAGTTTTGTTGCAGTTGGTTTGTCCACTGCAAAGCGTGTCCGAAGTTCTACGACTTGAACATGACTGTCCAATGTCGGGTCATCGTGGGGTAAAACGGATGACTGAAAATATCAGGCAGCGTTTCTATTGGCCGGGGTGGTTGAACGATATTGAAGAATACTGCAGAACTTGTGAAAGTTGTCAAGCAACGAAGTCAGGAAATCGAAACCGGAGAGCTCCGCTTAAACAGCGCGTAATCGGCCGACCCCTACAGCATGTTCAAATCGATTTTATTGGCCCTCTAGCAAAAACGCGAAAGGAAAACAAATACATTTTGTCTGTCATTGATTCCTTCACAAAATACGCAGAGGCCTATGCGCTACCGAATATGGAGTCAGAAACAGTGACAGACATTCTTTTTCGAGAATTTTTCAGCAGATACGGCGTACCTGAGACTTTACACTCAGATCAAGGCAGAAGCTTTGACAATAAAGTGATGCGGTCAGTCCGTGAAGTACCAAAAATTCACAAAGTACGGTCCAGCGCGTTCCACCCACAATCAGCTGGTTTGGTTGAACGTTTAAACCGCTCCATTGTTACAATGCTACGTCAAATGGTCTACGACACAGGCGATAAGTGGGACGAGGTCCTACCACTGGTCATGGGTGCGTATCGTACCAGTGTCTCGGCTTTAACTGGTTTTAACTGGTTTGACGCCCAACAATTTGATGTTTGGTAGAGAACTTAGATCCGCCACGGATGAAGCTTTCAAATTGCCACCAGCCGACGAGCACTCGCTGGCATAATAGGCATAATGTTTGATAGGATAGGCAAAATGTTTGAAAGAGGCTTTGGCAAAAGCCTATGATCAGGCGAAACAAGCAGGCTTACTTACGTAAATACGCCAAAAAGATTACTATGATAGTCGAGTTTGGGGTGAACCGCTTGCGGAGCGGGATGAAGTATGGCTATACACGCCATGCTCAACTAAAAGAAAGTTTCATGTATACTGGACTGGTCCCTACGTCGTAATAAAAAGAATTTCTGATGTTAATTACTTGATAAAAAAAAGCAATTGCAGAAAAAGCGTTACAAAGGTGGTGCATTTCAATCGTTTAAGACCATATTATCGGCGAACTACCACAACATTGTATCACAAAGTTAACCAAGATAGCAGGCAAAAGACCTTTCTGGAAAAAGCATTGACAAATGGGCATGAGAAGCAGACTGTGCAAGACGCACAGCGACAAGCAAGAAACATTGTAACATTCAAACGTCACAATCATGCACCAACAACTGATGCCACACCAAGAAGATATCCACAACGTCATCGGCAACCACCTTTACGATACAATCCAGTTAACAATGAATATTGCCGGCAAGCATTCTTCTAGAAGAGGGAGAAGTGTAGTGCCGAGAAAAAAAAATTTTAAAATAAATAAAAAAAAAAAAAAAACAAAAAAAAAAAAAAAAAAAAAAAAAAAAACCAAAAAAAAAAAACAAAAAAATAAAAAAAAAAAAAAATAAAAAAAAAAAAAAAAAAAATAAAAACAAAAAAAAAAAAAAAAAAAAAAAAAAAAAAAATGCCAGCTCGTACATGCACAACCAATGGCTCATTTTGCTCGCCACAACGTGATCGAGCGGTCGCAAATGTCATTTTTGATGAATATGATTGATATATTGAAGAACAGTAAAATCGAAATTTTTGAAAAATGTTTATTTGACTAATTTTCCTAACACTTTCGTTTTGCTCAAAGTCAAATTTTGCGACCGCTCGAAAACAACGAGCTGCATTTTTGTGCCAAATTTTAACATTTTTTGTTGAGCCAATTATTTAAAATCACAAGCTGAAATTTTGCGTTTGATTTAAAACGCACTTTGAGTGTCATGCGAAAAATACAGCGTTATTTCTCACAAAAATAACACCACACTAAATAAAACAGTAAATTTTTTTAAGTATATTGAAGCCAAACACAGCTGCTACTGTTATTCAATCACCAAAATCTTTACATAGGTACGTGTAAATGCACTGGCTTGTGAAGCAATTTTTGCGAAAATCTATTTTCCTTGCTGAAAAAAAAGCTGACAAAATTTTAAAAAAAGTTTCATGCGATATGGGCATCAAATTAAAGGAAATTCACTTCTGAATAACTTTTGCTCTTCTGATGCATGATTATTTTTGCGCGTTTTTAAAATGATTCCCAAAACCCACATTTTAGGAGTGCCACCTTAATTTCGGAAACATTGGATAATAATTATAGACACAACACATGGATAACTTTTTTCGCACAGTCACTAAACTTATAAATTTTTGCACGATTTTAGGCAGTACTGGAAAGGTCAAAATCTTTCAGTTCTTACTCACTTGTCCGAAACTTCACCTATGGGCATTTTAGAGGGCTTTGATTATATGAAACTTCATTTAATTTTAGGTGCGTTTAATCTCAGGCTATGTGCTCAGTAAATTGTCTACTTCTTAACAAAGTGGGGAATGTCCGGGGTTTCAGACGTGTAAAAGATCGTACAAAGTTTCAGCCTCAACAGGTAATCGTAAGATTCAGAACTTAATATGGCAAAATCAGTACGACCAACAACAATAATGGCATTGACTTCACATGTGTAGATGAAGTATGTGTAACACAAACTTGCTAGATTCTACAAATTACATGATTGTACTGTTTTTGTAACTGCTGTTCTATTTCCTGACTTAGTAGGTGCAATTTTATGTTTATCCTTAAAAATTATGCGTTTAACCTCAGATCCAAAAGCCATCAGCATGAAAGGATTGATAGAACTGTGAATAATGAAAAGAAATGTGTGAAATAGTTCCACAAGCTCTGTAGACATGTGCTTCTTATTAAACTCCACAATCCAAAATGCGACGCTAGTTAGTGTGAAAAAAGCAAAAATAACCATAAACTGCAGAAACATTGCCATTTCCTTTTTCTGCATACTACTTGACCCTTGTTTGCGCATTTGACGAACTCTGTAGTAAGTTGCCATATTCATTGCAAGAGACACACCCACACCGAATATATCCTGCAGTTGCCTACCTCGCACAGTTGTCATTGCACAGGACAGCTCTTTAAAGTAGTGCGTGTAGCTCAGACCTACTGCATGCAGAAAAATAGTGCAATAGTACATCCAAATGGTGTAAACAAAATCACCTCCGTATGAAAACATAATCATCCAAAATAAGCTACAGCGTCCAAAATAGTTTTCAAACGTTTGAGGACAATAGACTGCCAGAACACGATTTAAAGCTATGAACGGAATGTGGCTTGTAGACGCGTTGTTCAGCCATTCCCAAATAAAACCCCAGAAACCAATGTACCAGTAGGACAGGTGTACCTCGCCAAATAAGGCACATGGGTTCAAAAGGGCAAAATGGGTTACCAGTCCCCCTATATCGGCAAACCCCATTGACACCATCAAAACATAGAATGCTCCAG
The DNA here is from genome assembly GCA_030248245.1 of Trissonchulus sp. WLG1_4. Classification (NCBI taxonomy): domain Eukaryota; kingdom Metazoa; phylum Nematoda; class Enoplea; order Enoplida; family Ironidae; genus Trissonchulus; species Trissonchulus sp. WLG1_4. Next base: position 94,047 of record JASANF010009776.1, read on the forward strand.
GAAACTTTTTTTTGCGATAGCGGAGTATGATCACCACCACAGCTATGTATAATAGTAAACTGATCATTGCAATGACATCAATTGCCAGAAAAGCAGCTGTTATCGCAAGGCCGCGTGAAATCAACGTGATGTTAGCGCTGGGGACAAATCCCGTTTGCTCAACGGAGTCTCCGGAATTATCCATTTTTACGGTTTTCACGGTTTTCAAACAAGAGTGATCTAAAATTCAAACAATTCGCTTAAATCGAGATCTATGTATAATTTATCTTTTGAAAAACTATTCGACATCAAACAAATGTCTTTTTTTATTAAAACTACAATGAATTGTTTCAGTCGAATAAAACAAATTTTGGCCCATTTCAAGTTCATTTTAGTTTTTTTTTCATTTCAAGTTCTTTTTTGGCATTTTGTTACTCATTTGACAAGCTTCCATTTTTTTCATTTATACTCACTGCTGTTTCAAAATCAATAGGTTTTTTACTTTGTTTAGCATACTAAAACTGGTTTACATATTTGACTCTGTTTGCAGTAGCCCCTAAGAGTAGTTATGTTAAATCTATTGCGCTACTGAAAGTGATACATGCGCTAAATGCCCCATAGCGCCCAACAAGCGTGCTATAATATTAGCGCTATCAGCACTATTTGCGCGAAACATGTACGAAAAAAATATTCATGGACGTTTTGCACCACCCATCGCTAGTTTTGCTAGCTCAGTGCACTGCATGATAAAACACTAGATTTCAGCAGAACTAAAGCGTTTTGCAAATTCAGTGCACCCTCTTCAAAATTTTAATTATTTAATCTACATGTGACCTAATTCGCTGCAGTGTTTGTTTTGTCTGGCAACTGTCTGATCGGCTTTTACCGTTTAGCCACAGTTCCTCCTTCACATACTAGGCAACTTCACAATATCGCCTAATTTCGACTAATCTTGCGGCTTCAGGGTCGCCTGTCAAAATCCGTGGGACGTGTCCGAAATCACTTCAACCGTCTCGCGTCAAACGTCAAAGTTGCGTTATCCAGACGGCTTTCTAGTCTCTATTCCCCGTCCTCCATCTAATTTTGTTGTCTGCATAAAAGTACTTTTTGACGGTCATGATTCTTGAGCCAACTCTAAAAAAAGTTACAGTTTTACGAAATTTTATTTCCAGTTTTGCAAAAACTGCCAATCAAAACTGATAATATGACCAATTTTTTTGCAGTTTATACGCAATGTTCCTGCAATTTGCAATTTTATAGCTTAGGGTTAAGAAGTAAAAATCTGTAACTTCGTAAACATATGAATTTTAACTGATTTGTTGTATGTACTTAGTGTTTAGATTATGCAATGCTTCTGCAATGTATAGCCAAGACTCACACAATAAAGGATTCGTGATAATTATGTGATAGGCGAATTCTCAAAATGAGGTATAAAATTGTAATTTTTTATTAACTTTAAGAAATTTAGGATTTTAAGTGATTTGTAATACTATTTTTTAGGAAGTGTCAGCATCGAGTGGGAGGCTGGCTACCCAATCAGATGAACACTAATATTTGATAAGAACATTTGATATAGATTCCTGCAAAGATTGCCAAAACACACACTCTCGTTGGTAGATAAGTACTGTACAGAAGTATGAACATATTAACAACAACCAACGTTGGTTTCACCTTGAAGCTAAAATTTTGGACATTTTCATTGAATTCCATTTTCAAAATTGAGGCGCAATTACAGCAACTTGTCTCGAAAAGTTAGAAATGCAGTGGTGAGTGGCGCTGCCTTGTTCAGTTGTTCAATTTCAAGTTGTTCATTTCAGGTTGTTCAGTTCTCAGTCTTGAAATTACCTATCTCAATTTTGATAAACTTTTATAGTGACTTTAGTTTGCTAATTATTACCGTAAGTGTCGACAACGGAATTTTACACTTTTAGGAGTCCACTGGTTTTACATGAAGCAACAAAGTTGGTCAGCTAAATCATATCGTTGCTCTAGAAAAGGTTCTTTCTCAACAAGCCAAACAACACTCTGACATTCTAGCAAGATTCCGACGGCAGCTAAAGTTCACAAACTGAACTACTGTGTGAACACAATTGCTAGTTTTAAAATATAAACGGAGTTGTTTTGATCCAATGTTTTTGTTATTGCCCCAGCTGACTGTGTGAACAGAAGTTTGCTTGAGTATATCGTCGGAATTTTGTTGAAAAATTGCCAATTTTGTATCGGAGAGTAGAAAACAACGTATTTTGCACGGTACTTTTCCCACGAGTTTCTGTTCAGCCAACACGAAAACATCTTGTTGTTGTTACTTGTTACATATGTAGCTTAAACATGAGCATTGAAAACGATATGTCTGTTTCCGACAATAAGTGATTAATGTCATCATAATAATTGAGATTTTGAAGTTATTACATTTGTTTTATTCGAAGGCATTAATATTGTTCTTTGTTTACAATATGCACAATGTTTTCGTGTTGGCTGAACAGGAATTCGTGGGAAAAGTACCGTGCAAAATGAATTATTTTCTCCAATACGTTGCTGGTTCCTCACAATACAATAATAGCAGCACTGCAACAAAACAAGTCAATATTTTCTATTGCACTTGTGTTCACACAGTCAACTAGAGCAATAACAACAACATAGGAACAAAACAACTATGTTTTTTGCGCGGCCGCCTCAGCGGCCGTGCATACTAATTTCAGGTATTGCACTGAAACTAAATTTGCATGTAAATCATGCTTAGTTTCAGTGCATTACTGCAGTCTGTTGCACGGCGCAGCGTAGCAGCCACCATGTGCCGACAAGGCAGTGTGTGCGTACATGTGTGCGTGCGTCCCTGCCTGCCGTTGTTGGGCGTATACTTACAGTCAATCGACGAGTTTGTTATTAAATCACTATCAGTCTGATTGAATATAATTCCATTGGTTCGGCCTTTTGAAATATGGTAAACAATATGCAATATTGACAATGTACAAAACGAATATGCTTCTTGGTTTGGTACCATGATGCTGCTCCAAAGTTGTGGTTTCAGCAAAATTAGGCACAAAATTGGCAGATTTTGACTTAAGGTATTCACTTGAAATGACGACAATATAAATTAGCCTACGTAAGACAGTTTGGGTGGCTTCCACAAGGGCAAGGGTTGTTTTGCAAAAGACGTGTGGTATTATCTTATGATTTGCACATAATTTCATTGATTCGATTTTCTCAAACCGTGGTCTTATGTAGTTCAGTGGAAGTTTCAACAAAACAGATGCTTGCTGTGCTGCAGGTTTTGCAGTCAATTGTGTCAAGTATTGAGTATTGACTGGTAAATGTATGTTTTAAAAAGTTTTACTGCCGTTTACCGCTCTCACTTTTTCAAAACATGTTAAGATTTAAGATATCGTTGTGGTCGCTCTTTCGCTATAACTATTTTCTAATGGTTTTAAAATTTTTGCGTTGTCTCCATTTGACCACATCTTACCCCAAAAGTGGCATTTATTCTAGTTTTTGAGAGAACTGCTGCTCTAAATCTTAAACAATATTAACGTTGAGGTTTAGTTTTTTACGACACTTTCTAAAAATAGGCACCTGGAGACTGCTGCACGTCAAAAAACAGCAGTAATCATAAGTGACGAAGTCAAATAAAATTTTTGTAAGTAATATACTCACAGCGCGCCTTGGGGGGAACGTTACTCGATACAAAAATGTGTGAAAATCCTATCAAAACCCATACTACCGTGGGAAATGTTTGCTCCTAAAATCTGAAAGTCCTCCCTCAAGCTAATGTGTAATGACTAACTAAGGGCAAAAATGGAGTAATGACCGCGTCGTTGACAATGGAGTTCTGACTGCGGCCGTCGGGAATGGCGTGGTTGTCCATCCAGTTACCACAAAAAATTCCATTCCTATTTTCGTGATTTTGGTCCCTGTAGATTCGATATTTTGGTATTAATCTCGATTTTGAAAAAACCGAAACTTTGATCCCTCCCGAAATGCAAGCAGAATGGCTGTCAAAAACCATTTTGTGCGTGCCGCGCTGTATTTTACCGTTGCGGTAAAGTAATACTCACTGTGTGAATGTGACTAACAATATTCTCGTCCACAAAAGTGCTTGTTCCTGTCGCTACCACAGTAGCGACAGGACCTTACATTTGATTTGCCCTAGCGAATTACACGTGTTACGTGTAATCGCTTGCCCAAAATTGTGTGTGTGTTTGTGTGTAAACTTACCGTTATGCGTGATCGTGTTTTGTGTGTAAGCTGACCCAGGCGGCCAGCTAGCCAACTTTTGTTGTTGGTGCTATTGGTGTTAGTTTCGTGGATTACTGTAGGCCCAAAAATGGCAAATTGAGTTTTTTTATTTAATGTTGGCGTTTTTTATTTCCAAAGGACTACTTTTTTTTGTTAAAAAACTATGGGATGGATTCAAGTAATTTTAAGTTTGTTTAGGTAGCTTATAAAACAGGCAAAGTTACAACCAGAACTAATAAGTAAAATACAGCAGCTCAAAAATATTGAAAAACAACTAGTACTTCCCTCCACCCAGAATTTGCTAACTACCCACGTATGAGTTCCATCAAGTAGCAGTACGAGCAAAAATAGTTAAAAGGGCTATGTTCTGCATGCGGCTATCCAATAAATGATGCCGGATTTAGGCTGTTTTTACAGAATCTTACCGTTAGGTCTAAATCTGTCAGAAAAGTGCCACACATTTCTGTGCTGTGAATTGCCAAAAAATTTCCAATGTATGCCTTTAATTAAAATAACTAGCCCAAAAAAGTTTAAAAAATTCCAAAGGATATTTTGGAGCTGTATTCACCGATTTTTGCATGTTTATGGGTTATTGCTAATTGTATAATTTTATTATTCTTGCATTGAATGACATGCGAAAAAGTTTACAGTTGGTTACTGGTTGGTACTTCGTTACCAAAATAGCGAAGCTTTGTCCTAAAGAACCAACTAAATTGTAAGACTGGATCTTCCTACAGGACAGTCTATTCATACTTACAGATACAGCCCTATGTCCCTTCGACCGACAAACTTACGAAATAATCACGCCACGATCTGAACTTCTACACTATTAGTGTCGATTATTTCATAATTTTGTCAGCTGAACAGACATACGGCTACAGGCATGAATTGGCCCTAACGCCCGAAAACCATTCCGAATGTTAAAAATAAATATAAAGCGGGCAGCGACAGGTTTAACTTCCTTTGAAGCAAATTCTTCCAAGTGATTTAGCTTCTACCGAATATGATTTGCACTCGAAATTACTGATAATGGTGCAGACCGCAAGGCTGGTCGTGGACATGGATAAGAACTCTGTAAATTTTGCATAAAATTGCTGCTTGTTTTAACTTGCAATTGTGTTCACACAGTAGTTTTTTAGCACATTAGCTGCCGTCGGGATGTTGCCAAGTTATCAGTGTGTACTCTGGCTTCGATAATTTTGAGTAAACCTTTTCTAGAGCAACCGTCTGACTTATAATACCAACTTTATTGTTTTATGTAAAACAGGGGTCTCCTGAAGAGTAAAATTTTTTCATCATATATTAATATTTAGCAAACTGAAGTCGCCAAAAATAAAAGTTTGTCAATTCGAGGCAGGTTATTATGACGCCTGAAGGCAGAATTATTAGAATCAGAGCTTTTTATGAAAAGCGTGCAAAGCGATTATGTTCGTACTCCATTGCTATATGTTTTACACAGTGCTGACTTTTGTTTTGTCTAGCAACTGTCTGATTGGCTGTTGGCGTTTCGCCACAGCCAATCAGCGTCTGTTATATAAATAACATAAATAACATGAACATTATGAATAACAATAACAATAAATTAAAGATCTGTAATGGCTAAAGATCACAAAATTCCGTGATGGTTTCTGTTATAGAGAATCATAGATCATGTTAACACTAAACAGTTTTGTTTTAATTTGCAAAAAATATGAAAATTTTGATTCAATTCAATTTTAATTAAATGGCACTTTGCCAACTGTACTTTACTTATGTATGGCTGATTGTCATTAGCGATCAGGTGGCGCGGTGGTCAGTGCAACTGCCCGGCAACCTGTAACCAATTGGTTAGAGTACGAGGCCAGCATTCTCAATAAACTTTTGTTTTTGGTATGTGATTTATGCGAATTACCACTGCATCTCTGCGGGAAGGAATTTTGCTCCTTTTTAGGAGTCTGTTTTAATTGGGCCTCAGTTTCAAAAATGGCATTTAATTTTTTTCCATGGCATTTTTTTAATTTAAATGACGTTTTCCAAAATTTCTGCTTCATAGGGAAACAACGTTGTTTATTATTAATATTCTCGTATTTCTGTACAATACATATCCTTCACTGAGAGTGTTGTTTTAACATTTTTTGCAAAAATTTTGAAAAAAGTTTATATAATTTACTAAAATCTTAACGGCCAATTGCACCAACTTATTCTCGAGCTATTCTTATTCTCGAGCTATTCCAGAATAGTTATTCTCGCGGTTTTATTCTCCAACTATTTCATTGCACCATTAAAGAATAGGTCGAGAATAACTATTCTCGAGAATAACTCGAGAATAACTTATTCTCCCACTATCCAATAAAAAATTAGTGGCATCATTTTTACCCAATCGCTGATTAGCCAACAACCAATAAAACTCGAGAATACGCCTAGGTAGGCCCCGCCTACAGATTTGCTATGAGAGCACATTTGCTTCTCGTCCGCTCACCGAAACCATGTCGACTCGGGAGCAGTCAGTAACTGGATTAAGACGGAGAACAAACAGTGATTTTTTAAAACTTTTTTGTTTTGCTATTTTTCACACTAAATAAATAGCTCAGAAGCGCAAAAAGCAGAAATATGTTGAAAACTTGTAACTTGTTAACTTTTTTAAAAAGATATTAGCTTATTCTCGAGCTATTCCTGATAAAGACCAGGAATAACATTAACACAGCCGGAGAATAGCTGGAGAATAAGCTATTCCATAACTTTGGTTGGTGCAATATTGGTTGCTATTCTCGAGCTATTCTTGAGTTATTCTCGAGCTATTCCTGAGCTATTCCCAAAGTTGCAGAATAACTATTCTCGAGCTTAAATGTTGGTGCAATGAAAACTTATTTTACTCTTGAGCTATTCTCGAGCTATTCCTATTTTCGAGCTATTCTGTTTTGGTGCAATCCAGTGTAAAACTCCTAAGCTTACGTTAATAACAACTTCCTCCATTGCACAATTACCGCATTTTGACAAATCGCAATTCACAAAGCAGGCACCGAAATTGCATGGGGAACGCGTACTGGGCAAGAAACCAGTTTGGGTGAACTACTCTTTGTTTATCGGCAGTGAACTCTCCCCAATTGAATGGTGCTTTTGCTATTCTGCTCACTGTTTGGAATTTAATAACTAGTTGTTTTTAGTATCAATCGAATTTGAATAACTGTTAACTTTGTTTCCGACTTTATTTCAGATTAGTGGTATCAAGAGTACATAATAGGAAGAGTATGACACTCATCCTATTATGCCTTTGGGCGTGCGTCCAATGCGGAGCGCGAAATAACTCGTTTATGTACGGTTTAGAGGGGGGGTACCCCCACCCTCAACTGAAGACTCTGTACTCAACTGAGGGGGGTACCCCCTTTCAAAATGATACCCCGTACTCAACTGAGGGGGGTACCCCCTCTCTGAAAACGATACCCCGTACTCAACTGAGGGGGGTACCCCCTCTCCAAACGATACCCCGTACTCAACTGAGGGGGGTACCCCCTCTCAAAACGATACCCCGTACTAGGGCAAAAAAGTTAAACTTTAACTTTAACTAAAATTAAAAAAGTTAGGGGTCTTACTTTAACTTTAACTTTAACTTCAAAAAAGTTAAAGGTCCTACTTTAACTTTAACTTAATTTAAATTCAAGCACCCATACTTTAACTTTAACTTAAATTCCGCCAATTTCTTAACTTTAACTTAAATTATAACTTTTATTCAAAATTTTGAATCTATACTTTTTTATAACTTTTTTATTTACGGTAAGATAATTTAAGAAATATTTTAATTGATGTTTTAATTAACCAAAATTATTGTCAAATTTAATTTTTTTCTTCCGACGCTGTAAACAACCGTAATTTTTGGTCGTGGTACCTATTTTTACTGGAGGCCGCTCAGCTTAACGCATTCACAACATATCGTAAGTGGCTCATATGATTGTATTGTTGAAGTAGTGTAGTGGTAAACCTTCTAGAGAATAAACTCTGCAACTGCATAGTGTAAAAGTAGCAGCCACAGCGAATATAATTAACACGCGAAGTTGACTATTGAGTTGTCAAAAATTTGTGATTATAAGAACTTTTGTTTGGTATTTTTTTAAACTCAATACACATGCTAATCACTTGATCGTCTAGTCTGATGTCTGTTTTGTACTTTCCTTCTACATATGTAGTTATAAGTAAGCATCGCTACCCATCGAATTAGCGTTGTCGAGTGGTCAAAAGCGCTAGTCCACAAGTTGTTGATACTTCGAGGGTTCGACCCACATAACATAATGTGCTTAGTTTTTTGCTAAAAATTTACGCAACTTTTGTCAGCAAAAACTGTTGTGATCTTAGATTTTCTTGTCAAAATATGCGATTGCGTGATTGAATTGATACCAAACTTGCCTATAACTGTAAGGCTTGATGTCACCACTTGATCTTATGTTGGGCAAAGGCGTACCCAGGGGGGAAGGTTCTAATTCTCCCCCCCCCCCCCGAAATTTTTTCCCAGTGATTTTTTACACTAGGGTCCCCCCTCTAATTTTTATGGTCCGCTAAAAAAAATTTTTTGATACATTTCCAACTGACCAACTTCGGCCTAAAAATAAAAAATTTCTCCCAATTTTTTCTGGGGGCTGCCCCCCCCCCCAGACACCTGCGACTATGTAACTTATTACTCCTTGCTAGCTTTCATCAAAGGCTGTCCATGTATTCACAAGTACATTATGCTGCATTTAAATGTCTATATACACGAGTATACCTATTATGCTACATTTACTTGAGTAATACACTGTCTGAATGTCTGATGTGACGTTACCATCTTTTGTTTTAATTTTCTGTCGGAAAAAATTTCTGATACGTCTCATGTCTCCAGCAGTCCAGCTGACCAAATTCGGTCTAAAAAATGGAAAAATAGCCTAATTTTTTTCTGGGAGCCAGCAGGGGGCTGCGCCCCCAGACCCTTGCAACTTTGTGTTTAACGGATTTGTCGTTTGTCTGGCGTTTTATAAGTTTTAAAATTGCTTGAAAGTGCATTTTACATAACTCATTACGAAAAATCAAATTCATTCCCCCTAGAAATATTTTCTGGGTTTGCCACTGATGTTGGAAGTGTATGATGATCCAAGATGGTTCTTTCTAGACATAAACAAACAGCTGATTTGTAGTCAGCTGCTTCACATTACCCCTGTCAAAAGTAGATAATAGGAAGAGTGTGATACACGTTTGTGGCCTAGAAGCGTTTACATGCTGCGACCATTATCTCCCCTACAAGCACAATTTTCGTGCAAACTTTTTGAGTGAATTTATGCTTTTGCCACATACGAACTTTTACAAAGTTTAGTACTGCCGCCAACAAATTCCTGAACACATACAATTATTCCCCAACAGTTACCCCAACCCAAGAGTACATAATAGGAAGAGTATGACACTCTTCCTATTATGCCTACGGGCGTGCGTCCAATGCGCAGCGCGAAATAGCCCGTTTATGTACGGTTTTGAGGGGGGGGGGGTACCCCCCCTCAACTGAAGACCCCGTACTCAACTGAGGGGGGGGGGTACCCCCCCCTCAACTCAGTACCCCGTCTTCAGTTGCGGGGGGGTACCCCCCCCCCATCATTTCAAGACACTGACAAGGACTTTTGTTGATGTGCTGAACTGAGGGGGGGGGTACCTCCCCCCCCTCAACTGAAGACGGGGTACTGAACTGAGGGGGGGGGGTAGCGCAAAGACTTTGTCAGTGTCTTGATATGAGGGGGGGTACCCCCCCCTCAACTGAAGACGGGGTCCTGAGTTGTGGGGGGGTACCCCCCCCCCCTCATTTCAGCACGGGGTATCGAACTGAGTAGGGGGTACCCCCCCCCCTCAGTTGAGTACGGGGTCTTCAGTTGAGGGGGGGGTACCCCCCCCCCTCAAAACCGTACATAAAAGGCCTATTTCGCGCTGCGCATTGGACGCGCGCTGCTAGGCATAATAGGAAGAGTGTCATACTCTTCCTATTATGTACTCTTGCCCAACCGTATACCCTTAAATGTGGAGGAGACCCCACGTTTCGGCAGGGGCGGACCGTGAGTCGTGACCTCCAAAAAGGGGGGGATACGGCATAAACTTAGTCTACCTTATTTGACTTTTTTACTAGATTTACAAATTGCGTTATGACTGGTGCTCGGACGTCGGCTATGCGGAATTACAATGAAGGCTATGAAGAATTACGTCTTGAAAACAGTGGCTTACCCAGAAAAAAAATTGGGGTGATGAGTGACTTCTCGAATTTTCGTAATGAGTTAAACTGTACTTTTTAGCAATTTTAATACTTTCGCGTTTGATTAGAGTTAACAAACAAAAAATCAGTAACCTACAAAGCTGCAGGGGTCTGGGAGCGGCAGCCTCCAGAAAAAATTGAGGGAAGTTTTGATTTTCTGGCTAAATTTGGTCAATTGGAGACGTATCGAATCTTTTTTCCGGCCAGACTATGAAAACAAAAGGGGTGACTCAATTTCAGTCAGAAAAAAATTCGGGGGAATTATCCCGATTCCCACTCCCCCATGCCGTGAGTACGCCCTTTGTTTGCTTTGCCCATAACGATAACTGCTTCACTTAACCCTTTCATGCCGGTGTCACAGGAAAATCCGCCCCCCAGGAAAATCCGCCCCCCGGACACATTTTCCTGGGAAAATCCGTCCCCCCGGACAAATTTTCCTAGGAAAATTTGTCCCCCCTTAGGAAAATCCGCCCCCCCTAAATTGCCTATCTTACAATATTTCGATGGTTTTCATTGTGTACTTTACAGAATTTATGATAGATGACGTTTACGAATGCGTTATATACGCTAATTAGCTGACTTTTTTCAAAAAATTGTTTGAGCAAATAAAATTCTTTATTTTTTTCATTAAAATTTTTTTTAAAAAGTGCTTTTTCACATGCAGTTAGCAGTTTCACATTTCTATGTAAAATTTTTAATTAACTTTAGGGGGTTGCCGGCTGTGTGAGGGCGGGGGCTGCCAACTCTCCTGAACGGGCGGGGGGTGGATACCACACATGTGCAGCGACAAGAAGGGGGGGAGGGGGTGCTACGCATGCAGTGAGTGGGGTGCACGGGTATTCCGGATTTCGCAAAGAGGGGGGGCTGCTTAACACGCCACTGTACCTATGTACGCGAATTTTTCGAAAAGCGCCGATCTGAGGGGGAGCGGGAATGTGAAACTACATGTAAAAAGCAATTTAAAAAAATAGGAAAAAATTTATTTGCTCAAACAAATATTTGAAAAAAGTTAGCTATGTACAGCACTCTAAAGAAGCTGAAAATGTGCACAGCAAAAATATGGATGTAAAAATGAAACGAAAAAAGACATAAATTGTTAGCATTTTTCTAACAGTGTTCAAAACTACACCAAATTTAGTCAAAATTTTTTCAAACTTCAGTAACTATAGCGTAATGCATTCGTAACTGTTATATAATAACATAATTATTGTAAGGTATACAATGAAAACCATCCAAATATTGTAAGAAAGGCAATTTAGGGGGGGGGGCGGATTTTCCTAAGGGGGGACAAATTTTCCTGGGAAAATTTGTCCGGGGGGACGGATTTTCCTAGGAAAATGTGTCCGGGGGGCGGATTTTCCTAGGAAAATGTGTCCGGGGGGCGGATTTTCCTAGGAAAATGTGTCCGGGGGGCGGATTTTCCTGGGGGGCGGATTTTCCTGTGACACCGGGACTTTCCCTGACTAGGCAGCCGGACTCTGACACGCTCTAGTTTTTTGGCCATTGCTCGAGTACGTACATCGTAGGAAAATAGCGAAACCACCAATCGATAGAGAAATGAATGGTGAACAAAACATGATTCGCGATTAGGGGTCTAAGACGCACCGTTTTTTAGTTATAAGCGCTCAAATTTGAGAATTTGTAAAAATTTGCACCATCGCGAGCAGCCTCCGGAGAAAAGATTTTAATTTTGAGGCCGAATTTTATCACTCTCCGGCTATTTTTGGTAAGCGGCTCCGAAACATTTTCCTTTGCTCCGGGCAAAAGAGAGGATATATCCCATCCCCCATATCCCCTTCCCACCACCGTTCGCCCTTGAAATCCGGGTTTTATTTTTGTCACCATGAACCCAATTGACACCCACGGAATACAGTAACCACTGGGGTCATTTTTTTAAAAACAATTTATTTGAAATTTTCATCCAGCTTGGAAACTTTTTAAGCCTGTTTTCCGGTCAAGTCTGGAAACTTCCGGAAAACTACCTCTAGTAGCTTGCGGAAGTTTCCAAAAAGTTTTATGGCATTCCCAACTCTCGGCTCACCCATTAATGTGTATTCACTAAAGTTACACAGTGTGGTTATGTATAAAGCTGAAAAATATATTTATCTGTCTAAAACAACTCTCTATAACTTTAACTAAAAAAGTTTTGGATCTTAATCTAACTTTATTTAAAAAAGTTAGGGGTATTACTTTAACTTTAACTTTTAAAAAAGTTAGTGGTCATACTTTAACTTTAACTTTAACGAAAACGGAGATCAAACTTTAACTTTAACTTTGAAAAAAGTTAGTGGTCTAACTTTAACTTTAACTTTAACTAAAACTAGGCCTTTTGCCTAACTTTAACTTTAACTTTAACTGAAATGAAAATGGGTTGACTTTTTTGCCCTACCCCGTACTCAGCAGGGGACCCCCCCAAAACGATACACCGCACCAACGAGGGGGCCAAACTCGAACAACCACGAAACAAACACAAAAAACCAAAATAAAAAAAAAAGAGTACTAAAGACGAAAAACGAGCAAAACAAGGAACAACAAACAATAGAAGCACAAAACCCTAAACCACAAAACACGCGAAGAAAAAACCAAACACAAACAACACCGACAAACACCCCACCAAGACGACAACAAAACCAAAACAAAAACCAAAAAAAAAAAAAAAACCCCCCTATCGTTTGCTATATTGTCGACTGGAACACAAATCAAAATTTAAAATTCACATAAAATGTTGTGTTGGGTAAAGTTATTTTAAAAAATTATAAGTAGCGATCATTTGGTATTTGAGCTAGTTTGTATCGTCGACCAAAACACTATTCAGAAAATAAAAAATCACTTAAAATCTTTTCTTGTTCGTTGAGGGATTTTATACGTTATAAAAAGTATTTTATGCGTTATATTTTCAATAAAATTTCAAATAAATATTGAAATAGTGACTAATTAATAGCGCAAATGGCACCCCTTACGCGCTACAAGCGCTATTGTGAATTAGTATTACTAACAAAATGGCAATATAATTCCAAAATTTGAAGAAACGGCAACGTTTTTAAAAAGTTCAATTATATTCTAGCTAAAATTTAATTGGTTGCTAACCTAATATAGGAGTGAGTTCGGATCAAGTTTGCAGCGCCAGTGTTTGGAGCTAGTTGGATTGTGTGCATGCATTATTTTGCTCCAAACTTGCTCCAGACCAGGTTCGGTTCGGAGCAAGTTCGGAGCAAGTTCGGAGCAAGTTCGGAGCAAGTTCGATTGTGTAAATTGTAAGTAAACCGCAAATAGAACACATAAAAGCGCTATAGCTCAAATAGCGCATACAGCACCGTCGGTAGCGTTTATAGCGCCAATAGCGTAAATAGCACACACAAAAACCGCTATGGCGCAATTAGCGCTTATAGCCATTTTGAAAGATTACAAATATAGCGCATATAGCGCTATGGCTAAAGCGCTACAACGCATTTCCA